>JARKHS020008246.1:0-16127 GCA_030143305.2 Amblyomma americanum | reverse complement strand
CGTTGAAGAACTGAAGCTGAAGGCTCTTCAGCGATAGTGAAGAGATGCACAGTCGCAGAAAGTTTCGCAGGACATCTCAATGCATGCGTCACTCCAATGGCGAAAGCAGAAAGCGTCGATTTTTCCGACGTTCGCAGAGGTTTCGCCTTTGAAATAGCGAAAGCAAGCGTGAAGGTTCAGTAAAGCTGGCAGACTGCGAAAACAGAGTGACGATTGAAAAAGTTCGAAGCGCATGAAGCAAACAAGCTTTTGTCCCTTGCTTTCGGTTGTCAACCGCTCTGCGCTCACGAAGAGGTTTGTGTTGTATAGTCTTCTTTAATACGTCCGGAGGCAGCATATTTGGCTTGAAGCTCCTAAACACTGAAGCGATGGCGCGGTATTGAAGCAGGAAAAGCACGTCGCAAAAGGACGTGTGTTACAAAAATGACAGTACTCGGCTCCATATTTGCAAAAGCAAAATAATGAAGGAATCTGGAGCACAGAAAGAAGTCTTCGACAGCGACGGAAGGTGTCGTAGCAGAATCCCCATTTCCTTGTGGAGACGGGAGCTTGTTGGGAGGGTACGCAGTTAAGCGACTGATTTCGCTAATCCGGCATTAGACGCACAAATACTGCCCTGTATTTCTGAAATTATGCTTTGTTATGGTGGTGTTATTAGAGTGACAGTTCATACGAAGGCGGCTTTTTGTCATATGTTCTCTCCGTAGCAGGTGACCTTGTTGCCCATTTTCGATAGTTCACCGTGACGCGCACGGAACTAGCGCAGCGCATAAGCGACAGAAAAGTGCGCTAGCTAATAACTGGAGGAGGAGATGGCAGGCTCATTTTGTGCTCCGAAAACAACACAGAGCATGCTTTTCAGTGCTGTCTTTGACGCCGCACACTGAAACATCCGCCCGTGAAAAGCAGAGCAGCTGAGCTGCTGCCAATATGTGACCTGTAAGCTTCTTACTGCCTCCAAGGCTGCTGCTTCCTCTTGGGACTTCAACTATTCGGACACTGGGCGTCTTCGGGGCAGCAGGATAGGAGGCGCTGGAATAGCCTCCTGGATAGATGCCTGGAGTAGGTCTCCCAGGGTAGCCTACTGCACTTGGGTACTGGTGCTGTGCAGAAGGATGGCCCGGTGTTGCCTGCGCGGGATGATGGCCACCGGGAGGATAAGGATAGCCCGGCTGCCGCGATGCTGGTGTTGGGTAACGTCCCCCAGGGTATCCTGGATGAACTTGCCGAGAGGCTGGATATTGACTCCCCGGGTAACTTGGATGACCACGTCCGGTGCCCGCGGACTGTCCTGGCCAGGAACCGGGTTGGCCATGCCCAGGGCTACGGGGAGAAGACGGGAGACCACGACCGGGGTACTGACCACTGGGGTAACTGGGACTGCTTCCGGGTTGATAACCTGGCGCAGAAATCCTGCTACCTGGATAACCTGGCTCAGGCTCTGCAGGAGGAGCGCTAGGAGGCACTGGCATGAACCCTGGAGGGTGTTGAGAACCGCTTGGTTGCAGCACGGGCTTGGTCGGTTCAGGAGCCGTTTTTCCGGGCTCCAATGGCGGCGCACTCGGTATCTGCGGCCGGTAGCCAGGGACCTGGGGATAGGAAACCTCACGTCCAGGATAAGCAGGAGCAGTTGGAGGTGCGGGTCTCACTGCGTGTCCCGGATAAAAGGGAGAGCCTGGAGGCGCAGGTATTGCAGGCGGCATTGTCGGGTATGGCGGGGGCCTTCTCGTTATTAGCACTGGGCCTAAAGGATTAGGCGCTCTTGGTGGGTTGTCATTCTTCGGTACGAAGGGTCTCACGCCTGGATAGCCAGGTGCTATGGTGGCTATGGGAGGAGCGCTAGGAACAAATGGTTTGAATCCCGGAGGGTGCTGAACCCCACCCATAGGCTGCATTGGTCTCGTCTGTCCCAGTCCGACCTTTCCTCGCTCCATCTGTGGTGCACTGGGCACCTGGGGTCGGTAACTTGGCAATTGAGGGTACAAGCTCCTCTGCCCCGGATACGAGGGAGCGCTTGGAGGCACGAGCCTTCCCTGTTGTCTCGGATACGAAACTGAGCTCGGAGTAACGTGCCTGAAAGGCGGCATCGTTGGGTATGGAGCCGGCCTTCGAGTGTTGTACGCTGGTCTTGGCGGGTTGGGATTTGCTGGTTTCTGGTTGGTTCCCTGTCTCCTGAACACTGAGGAGCCCGAAGATGAACTCGAAGAGCTTCTAGAAGAGGTAGACGAGCTTGCGGAAGATCTAGACGAGGAGCTTGAACCTTGAAGCAGGTTTGCAAAGAAAGAAAGTAGGGATCCTTGACAAGTGCAGTAGTTGGCACTCTTAAGGACGCATGGAAGCGCGAGAGGCGTGGAAGGTCTTGCGGCAGCGAGAAGTGTGCTTGCTATAGAAACCTTCACACTGCATATGATATAATGCTGCGCCTCCCTCCGTCGGCGAAAGTGTAAGGGGAGGAGCTTTCAAAGCGAGTGACCTGAAGGGTAGGCGATAGAAAGCGAGGAAGTTTTGCACAGTTTTCAAGTTGAAATAACTGCGAGAAAGTAAGTAGCAGCTCGCGAGTGTCGACCCAGATTTTTCCCGCATGTCTCTGAAGCACATCGATCGTTGCGGTGGCTTGTTTTATGGCGGCCTTTTTTAACTAGGGCCAATGATTCGAAGCAGCAATGCAGGGCAAACACGTTGCAAAAGCGAATGTGTCCTTGTAGTCGACAGAAAGATTCACTCCGCGCCTGTAAGCGAAGCTCCAGTTGCGGCGGCAAGAAAGAAACAAAACACATTTGCATCTTGAAGGTTGCACGAAGCTCAAGCATCAGACGACGACGTGGAAATGAAGGCGAGGCCCAAGCGATCTTTTCGATATCGGCGTGACTGTTTTAGGGTGGTATATTGTAATGTGCAAGAGGAATTGTTTTTAGCGGCGCCTTTTAGTATATTCTCGCCGTGGTGGCTTAGTGGCTATGGCGTTCGACTGCTGAACCAGTTCACGGGATTGAATCCCGACCGCGGTGGCGGCTTGGAGTGAGGACAAGTGCAAAACCACCTTGTGGTGTGCGAGGTTAGCGTAATATCGGCGTCAAGTGAAATGCGAACAGCGGAGCGCGTGGAAAAGGTCCAGTTTACTAGCCTATCGCCGTCAGAGATAGGCGCATTCATCCGGTTTGCAACAGTTTTGCTTCTGTTTACTCTGATGTTCATTCCCTCGCTTTGCCACTGGGGCGCTACATTCACTCTTCCCGCCTGTCTCAGCTTGTTCAGCGCTGTTTCACGGGCGGCACCGGCTGTGACCTGCGTGGATGAAGCGAGCGCTCGTAGCTCCCCGGCCCGCAGCGCTTTGGTTTCGCTTCCATCGTCGTCGTTTTATCAGCGTCTGGTTGCGATGCGACACAGTGGAAAAGACCGATCGGATTGCGGTCGGTGTCCGACACGGTGGTTCCGGAATCACGTGTTTCTGGCAGACTCGAATAAAACATTCACGCGTCAGTGTACGGCCCGAAAAGAGAACACGAATCGTTTCTCTTTATGTCACGGTGTGCAGCAACGCGTCATTGCAAAGGAAACGGGTCGTCCACTGTCTACAATTTCCAGAATTTTCCAGGCAGTCGGCGCTGAGGGAAGGCTCGGAAACTTGCCCCGTTGGCACCGACAGTACGCTACCGGCAAGGTTTAAGGCCTACTTAGTGTGGCGGCTGTAGCAGACACACCCAACATTGACGCTCGTGAGGTACAGGAGACATTTCAGTTGGGTTACGGCATTTCAACCAGTAGACGTCGACACGAGGCTATTTTGTAAAGCCGTGTACCGTCGCAGAAGCCAATGGTCTCAGAAGCAAAGAGAAAAATCAAGGCTTGTGTTTGCTCAAGACCATGCATCATGGACTACGGAAAACTGGCGCTGCGTGATGTGATCTGACGAGTCGACGTTTTCAACTAATTGGGACCGGCGTCAGCGAATCTGTAGAGCCGACAACACCAGGGCTGCCTTTCCTATCGACCCTCCCATATTCGAGGTAAGATTGCTTTAATGCAATGGCCATCACACTGAGTATTGCGAAGCGATAAGAGCCCTTCGTTCTGTTCATAATTCACGCAACCGGTTTACAGCGCAACCAGACGCTGATTACACTCATACGATGGAAGCAAAATCAAAGCGCTGCTGGCCAGGGAGCTTAGCTTGGGTAACTTGCTCAATATTGGAAATGTATTTGCAAAGACAGGTCATACAAAGGACCAGTCTTTGCCAATATTAGGCCAATTACCTCTGCTGCTTAGTGAGCCACAGCCGCTGCCGCCCGCGAAACTACCCGACCAGCCTGAGCTAACTTGAGATCGGTGCAAAGGGTGAAAGTGGCGCTCCAGTGGCAAAGCGAGAAAACTAACGTCAAAGAAAACAGAAGCAAAACACGCAGACCGGAACAGCACACCCATCTCTAATGATGACAGGCATACGGCGCAAAATGGACCTTTGGCCGCACGCTCCGCTGTTCGCATTGCATTAGACGTTGATGGTGCATTAAAGAACCCAAGGTTGTTTAGATAAAACTGGAGCCCACCACCACGGGTTTCTCGCAGCCAATTTGGCAGTTTGGGACGTATAACACTGCATAGAAAAATTGTTGTGCACGTCATGTACACACGACGCGGCAGGTAAATAAATGTGTCAGCAATGGTGCGGTGGTGTGTGCCAGCGCTTCAGCAATCTCAAGATGTTAGTGGGAAGATTACCCTTGCCTTTAAAGCAGCATTCAGTAGTATATGATCTTTTGCGCTTAATCAAGGGGCCAGTTAATGACAGTTATTTGAATTCGGGGTTCGTGTCATTTTATCTCTCGCGACGCCGTATTGGCAGTCAAGGAGATATAGGGGCACACGACCTGCAATGGGCCAATTGACCTGTTTTGTTAGGAACGAAACGAAAATTGTTTTATTGCACCAGTTTCATTATCCGCCTATTGGACAGGCCGCAATGACTGCGTCGAGCATATCACAAGGGCAACTGGAGAACCAGCTGAGGGTTTTTAACAACTTTCCCCTCAAGTACCGAGACATGTGTTTGGTGAGGCAGACCGAATATTTTCTTAGCTGAGCGCGGCTTCCAGGGAAGTAGCTACTATCGGTATTCTTCGTACTTCACAAGAAACTGTGTGTTTAGCACGCTCAGTAAGCTTCGCGCAGCATAAGCGGAAGAAAATTGCACCAGCTAAGCGTCTTGCTATTTGCACATACAGCAAACTTTCGCCCTGGAAAGGAGAGTAAAAGATCAACACTAAAAAAAATCCCATAAGTTTGAGTTATTTCAAGTTGTTAGTACAGTAGCGAGCCTTCACTCAAGCACATCAGTCAAAGGTTATAGAGGGCACAGGTGGACTGCGCCGGGATAATGGCGATTTATTACGGTCTAGTTCCATTTTTATTCTAGGATGCGACGGAACTCTCCCGCTAAAGCAGTGTCCTGCCGGTGGGTGTGAAGGAATATAACAATAGAATTAAGAGCACTGCTATGTCAGCGTACGTTAGAGAAGCCCAGGTGATCTCAATTAATCCGGAGCGCTCCACAACGACGCCCCTCATAGCGCATGCGTCGCTTCGGGACGTTAAACCTCGCATATCTGCCTACCGTCCTACTTTTTCTTCGTGTTCATTTGCGGTAAAGGTAGGCTTCACTATAT
This sequence comes from Amblyomma americanum, assembly GCA_030143305.2. Classification (NCBI taxonomy): domain Eukaryota; kingdom Metazoa; phylum Arthropoda; class Arachnida; order Ixodida; family Ixodidae; genus Amblyomma; species Amblyomma americanum. The sequence continues at coordinate 10,461 of JARKHS020008246.1, read as the reverse complement.
CACACAAAACGTTCTGTGTGTAACGGTACATGAAAAAAACACTTGTAACTCCTCGTCTTCATGTTAGGGCAAGTTTCGCTTTAAACTTCCGTTATTGCCAGTAACCGACCGTTATGTGACGCCTAATCGTCACCTTATCACCTACTAACAAACTTCTCTGGGTTTCTCTCTAGCTGATTAGCGTATGCTCTACGACGTCATTACATCACGCAACCCTCTTTGGATCTTTGAAAATTTGTTTCTCTTTAACCAATCTGTGTTTTCTCCGTGATGTCCTAGGATCACACAGCCACGTGTCAAACGATAGGTCACTGCGAGTACTTGTGCTTTCATTGCCAGGTATCCTGAGTGGAACCACACACAACTGGGCTGGTTGTAATTACGTGATGATTGTAGACGAATTCAGCGCAGACATACACACCTCATGTCCTACGGTTATCCTCACTGTGCGCACTCGCCTGTTTACGCTGAATCTTCTTGAGTGACAGCCTGAGTGCCCGAGGCGAAAGATTTTGCTTTCACTTCATCGCAGAGTGAAAAACGCTACGTAACTTTTCTAAGTTCCCAGTTCCTCCTTACTTTCCCAAGACGCCTAGCAACGTGGTACGACAGGCTACAGTGAGGTTTTTTCTCACGGCCAGGCGGCACCGGCTGTGCTTACCTCTGCTCCTGGAGCCGCCGCTCCTAGCGCCGCGCGGGAAGCGGTATACCACCTCGTGGTCGGACTCTGCGAAGATGTCCGCGTCCCGGTTGGCGCTGACCACGGCCACGACGAGCACGGCCAGCGCCGTCAGCAGCACCGCTCGGCACATGACGCCTGCTGGGCTGCTGCTACTGATTCGCAGGATCCACGGACAGGAAACAGCGCCGGAAAGGAGACAAAAGAGGGACAGAACCGTGAACGATATGCCGGAGAGACTTCTGTGGCATCAATCCAGGTAGGTTACAAAAGGTGAGACCAAAGGAGTGAGTGCGATTCGCACCGCAAGAAGCACTCACGCACAACGCGCGCAAGCACACGCCAGTACTAAGAGGTGCACTCTTGATCAAAAATATCTGGGACACATGGTTCGTGTTTCAGCCGTCTAGCCGAAGCCGTTTGCCACCTCTCAGTCTCCCACGCTTCGCGAAGAACCGATACACACTCGTTGCCCCTCTCCTTATTTCACCCGTCTCTTCGTGCAACGCTCCTGACACCCCGGCCACACTGAATACGTAGGGTGCGGCCAATGTGATTACACCTAGCGGTTCTGGGGCGGTTTCCAGCCCTCTCTCCACTGCTTCCATTTCTCCTCCCCGCTCCATCCGCTGCAATTCCTAGAAGGATCGATTCTCTCTCCTCTCTCTCTCTCTCCACCTCCTCCGTCTTTGCGGAGCAAAGCCAACCTAGGAGCACTGCTCAATCACATCTGCTGACATCAAGAGGGCCTCCGGTCCCACCTCCTTCAGTCATCACCAGCCCCAACGCCTTGCTTCTGAGAGCACCCTGAGCTGAGGACCCGTTATTTTAAAACATTTATTCCTTCTCCCCCTCTGTAGCTGTAAATCTCTGGGAGATGAGAACTGACGTCCTTGAGTTTCAAAACCATTTGACGCGAAAGCTACAGATCCCCTTGTCGCAGAAAAGCCGATGTCGGCGGTGCCGTCGGCGTGACGGAAAAATTAAAACTAGTCGGAATGGTGCCTGTTAGAGGGGGCTGCCATAGATGGCGCCAGCCGTACCGCCGGCGCTTCGGAAACCTCCGACCATCGGGCCTTCGGGTTGCGACTGAACGCAACCACTCGCCACGCAGGCACGTTGTGACGGCTTGGTTAAAGCAGTGTGTTTTATTTATGCCATGTGCTCTTCCACATAATGAATGAGATTGTGAAACAGAAAACAGTGTTCTCGTTTGTGTGGGCAAGAGGAACACCTGTCGCGTCCGCCTTGAAGCGGAGCAGTGTCCCCCAAATTTGTCTTTAGGAGTGCCGTATAAGTGCTCCAGTTCACAGCTCGAAATCTAACCACGTGGCATGAAGATATTTTAGCCAGTGGCACGCATTTTCAGGAAGGAGTAAAATGTGATCACTCTGAGAGATTACACTAAACGCTTCGTTCCGTCTGATACAAAGGCGACAATTCATGAATGATCAGGAACGTTGGGAATGTTAAGGCAGTAGTTAGGACAGAATCATAGCACTGCCTTGAATGCGCTTCACGACTACAGAAAAAGAGCGGCGTGTACGTATATGTTCCTGATCATCCATTAGTAATTAATTTGCGCGGTGTGTAAAATGGGCCGATACGTAAAAAAATAAACTGGTAGGTGTCGTGTACGGCCTCGAAGCGTCGGGAAAAGGCTTTGCTAACGTTAGTTATTTGTCCTGCCAGTGATAGAAGTTGAAATCCATACCCGACCTTATTCCGCGGCCAGTTATTGCAGGTTAGCAGGTGGTTGCCCCGCCCAAAAACTGTCCAGCGGCTGTTGATAGCGGTCCTGCTACTTTGGTTTCTCACCCAATGCATTCTGGACAACTTTAGAAAGTTCGTCATTGTTATGCAAGTTGCGGAACAATCTAATAATCTCTAAATTCTGGCCGAATCCGAACACAGCATTTGGACACGTATGGGCAATGAAGATTTCGCCCCAAAATGAGTCACCGCGATTGCTTAACTGAACCCCTCGGATCTCCCGTCGCCAATACCCACAAAAGAACGTCATGACACAACCCGGCCGCTGGTGGTTCCCGCCAGACTCAAATCAATAGTATCAGAAATAAAATCGCCCTCCACATCCTGCTCTCTCCTGTTTGCGTTCGTCAGCTTAGAGACAGCTACAGCCATTTGTGCCTTAGATATAAATTGGAGAAAAGTAAACAACTTTAATGAGAGCCATGCCTTTGACGCCGGCAAGTTCAAGGTGAAGTCGTCGACGTCGATAAGCCCACGTGCCCACAAGTCGGCGCATGTGCAGCGAAGCGACCGCTCGGTTCTCACACCCGGGGCAGCAATAAATATCGGCGCCGACGTCTAAGCAGCGGCGCATGCATTCGCGCGGGAAAACGTGAGACCCCGGCACGCGAAGAGGCCACTGCCGCGGGAGCGACGCAAAAAGACCAACGAACACTCTGCCGGCTCCCTCCGCTTTTCGCGCGACATGCGATAGCGACGCGACAGCACCAGCTCCACACACAGAAGCTGTGTGAGACCAGAAAGCGCGCGCTAATTGCTTCCTCTGAAGAAACTGCGCGGGAACCGACGCGCGACACCGCAACAAGGCTGCCGGCGTTGTTAGGGGACGGACGCGCGAGCGCTATCTCGAAAAGAAAAAGGGCAGAGGAGTCAGGAAAAGAAAAGTAAGAACAAATGTTGCGGCCATGAAGCCAGGGAGCAAGCCGGCGGCGTATCTCGACGGGTCCGACGACTTCGCGCGTGTATAATAGTGCACTGAGAGGGCGCCACACGTCGCGACCGGTCGCCTGGTAACTCGAGAAGCAGCTGAGACGCAGCTCGGCGGCACTTGCATTCGAGCGGAAACGTCAAATTGGCTCCCATTACGCAAAATGACCTTTCTCTCCCCCTTCCTCTCTGTAGCAGGAAAAGTGGTGCTGGTTTTGCGGCGGATCTGGGGGGCGTGTGAGGAGCTTCAACGCGATGGTTTCCCGCCTATACCGTCCGCAGCGTGCTTGTCTTTTGGGGGGCAGGGGAGTTCGTTCTTATATCCCTGTATGCATACATGCAGAGACCTCACAGCTAGACGTTACGCGCGCATGGCGCGCAAGTTGTCACTTAGTCAAGATGAGTCGTGGTGATGTGGCGGTCGACTCAATTATTACGTGTCTGCGACCCTATGTGTCGCGCTGTTAAGATGGCACTGAAATACGACTCTCGGCAACGTCATCGCGCGACGCGAGGTGTCGGAGGGCGGGTCGCCTGTGGGGGCAAGCGTTATGATAGAGAGAATAAGCGAGATCACGTGCTTTTCATTTGGTAATCTCGCGATGCTGATGCCATCTAGATGTCTTTGTATGTGCGCAGTTCGGTGCACTGCTGTTAATGCTGCGGCCGTCAATCGCTTCATTCTCTTCAGTGGCGTTCAGACTACGAGCGGGACAGTTGTGACCGACGAAAACTCTTCAGCAAGAAACTGTCGTTGTGGTGTATCTATTCGGTGAAACTTCGCCCGCTGACCTCATACACGGGTGATAACGGTTCATCAGTGCAGGGTGTGCTTTTTTATTTAGCTACGGGGTTATTTCAAAGCGTAGAAAACTTTCGTTGCTCCCATTGTGGGGAAATTGTGGGGAACGTCGACCGCGAACAGTGGAGAACTTGACCCCGAACACGAAACCGATCAAAGAAATTAACCTCAAATCGAACATTTCTGAAACAATCCGCGGCCGTCGAGGGGTGCGAAATGCGGCAGGCTAAAGTACGCTCGGCGAAGAAATGTCAAACATTCCGAAATTTTTCGACCGAAGAATGGTTTATGGTTTGTGAGGGTTTAACGTCCCAAAGCGACTCAGGCTGTGAGGGATGCCGTAATGAAGGGCTCCGGAAATTTCGACCACCTGGGGTTCTTTTACGTGCCCTGACATCACACAGCACACGGGCCTCTAGAATTTCGTCTCCGTGGAAATTCGACCGCCGCGGCCGGTATTGAACCCATGTGTTGCGGGCCAGCAGCCGAGCGCTATAACCACTCAGACACCGCAGCGACTTTTTTGTCCGAAGAAGTTTTACCATATAGGACTGAAGGATTGAAACCAGCACTGGCGCAAACAGAGGGTCTTCATTTCCCGATGCCTATGACCACAGTCATTTAAATTCATTGCTAACAGACATCACACAATATGTACAACGAAGCTGTCAGTCGCGCTGTAACCAGCGTAGAAAAGGTGAAAGTACGTAGAAATTCTACAATTGGCTTAAAGGATTCCATGCAACGGAGCCAGTTTGGAGCCCGGAGTGTGAAGACGTGGCACCAGACTGCAGCTGTGGCCGATACACAGAGTCACCGCCCCCGGCTGCCTCGGTACTGCATGCTTGCATTTCAAAATGTCGTCTTCGTCGAAGTTTCTTTTGTTCTGCGCAACCGAAGGCTCGGCGCCAATAGCGCTGCAGCCGTGACCGTGCAATGAAGCCCGATGAGTGAAAAGATACAAGAGCTCGGCTGTGTAGCCAACAGCAGCCTCATGTAGCCGCATACAAAGGTCAAAAGGCGGCCAAGCGCGTCGCTAAGACTGTTGACGAGCGAAGGAGCGCCTTTGCGCGTCGAACAGCGAAAGCAGAAAAGGACACCGAGCGCACTGCCCATCGGTGAAAATAACTGGCTGAACACGCCAGCACATAAAGTACTAAAAGCGGCGAGCGAAGGCAAGCACGCTGCCCTGTTAAGAAAAGCGACATGGTGGCGGCGGCTCCTGGCAAGCTGCGAAAGCTGCCAAGGAGACGCTGCGAGGCCGAAGAACGGAATCGGTCCATGCCAGAGCAGGTTCAACACCCAAATAACCTGTGATACTTTACCGGTAAGGGCGAGGTCTCACATGGACCTCACGCACTACCTCACATTGCGCTAGGAACCAACTATCTCGGGTTCAGATCCTTCTGCAGCGACTTTCTAGTGTCGTGTGCTCCTCGCTTATGTCGCTTCTTGTTGGCTGTTTCTATCTTTACACTACAGCCTGCCGGTCAAAGGCCCTAGGCATTATCCCTGTGCGGCCGCCAGGATCTTTGAGAAGCCCTCGAAAGAACTGCGTCTTTCTCGCAATGCTTTTGATGTTTACACCTACTCTCGGCAAAGAGGTATATAGACTGCATTCTCTTTAGAATCTCAGCTGCGAAGCCGTCTTTACAAAAAAGAGTAGAATTCAAATTACTGCCCAAATTATGTCTTCCGCCAGATCAAATCCTGGTCCTTTGAGCGGTTTTCCAAATTTTTACCAAGCTGAAAAGTGGGACGGATGTGACAGCATCGTACTGAAAGCGGCTGATTCACTTCGCTTATCTGCTGTACAAGAAAACAAAAAAGCTGACGCGACCTTGCTTAAACGCATATTGGGCGCAAGGTGAGTTACCAGCGAGGCGTGAAGGAAGCCAAGTAAATCGACCAGAACTTGCGTGGCCTGACTCGACGCATGAACGCCACACCTGACTTGCGGTATGCAAGACACACCGGCTGCCAAGCGCTTCTGCGAAAACTAACCTTGAGGCAGCGGTTAGAAAGCAAGACTTTACAAAGACCTGCGCTGCAACCAACGCCCTATTCTCAAGGTCCGAAGCAAGCTTTCATAGCCCGCAACAAAATTCGCTTATCAGCACGTGACTGTGCAGGCAGACACGAACATAACGCCGTAGACGCCAGACAGGCAGGCTGATTTATAACTTTGTTTATTCGGTGGATTTGTGACCAAGTGCTTGAAACAACTCGACGGCGACGGCAGCAGCATTGGCGCTCCGTATTATCAAAATGCCCGCCGCTCTCGGCCGTACTCCATTCAAAGATGAGTGCAAACTGTCTCGATAACGCCCCTCCCACGATATATGAACGATTCCGAACATCATAGATGCCGCGAGTGATCATGACCTTTCCAGATTGATCTTGTTGTGTCTGACGTGCGTGCGGAGAAATGACAGAGCCGCTTGCCAGCTGCGATACATAGAACGCACTCCTACGTCATCTTCAGGCCTCGACCGCTAATAGAAGATTGAAATGAAGGAAAAAAAACTCAGCTTTAGACAGTATGTCCTCTGCGTACTAGTTCACACTCAAGAAACTAAGCGCAGCTGTTACACCTTTTGCACTCGTCTACGGCATGCGTGTGAGGTGTGCGTTATGCCGGTTTCCGTATAACTTCTCATAATTTAGTGTAAATCGCAATGCCACTGCCGCTCGGTCGGCCTCCATGACGCAAAACTTTCTACGTCACCGCCGGGCTAGAGTGTTAGCGACCAGTTTAAATCGTTGTACAAGTATTCGAAACGCAAGGCGATGTCTCGAAATGCCGTCCATAACCGCTATATTGTATCGCACGGCAATGTGAACAGTGGCGTTTATTTTTTTTATTCGCAAGATAGTTTTGCGTTTCGTGTTTCATCCCTGACATTAATATTACGCGTTCGTGCATGAGATATTGAGCTTGATAAGCCATTCCAGGAAATGCATTTCTCAACGATTGACACTGACGGGTATGTAGCGGCGCTTCCCGGCTTGGTATTGCAACGGTCAATGTAGATGTACATGAATTATAGGCTGGACTGTATTCTGCGCAAGGGGCGAAGAACAATTGGCGTTGTGTTACTTTTTTTTTCTGCTGGATGCACTTTTTCGCTTCAATACCGATGCTCCTCCTTTATATTGCGAGACATCAAGAAATGACCTTCTCGGCAAGTGAATATTATACCTTGCTGCGCACACATACACCGGAGGCCATATATGCTCCCACATAAATCTTACTGACTGCATCCAACTGTCCATTCCTATTCCGGTAAACAGGGATAAGGACGTTTCCCACAGCTCTCTTCATGAACAGTTCTCTAAACCTCTCAACCCGAGCACAGCTGGATGTACCGTATTTACTTTTTATTGCGACAGTGCGCCTGCTGGCATGAAGTAGTATCTACGATTATAGATACACATTGGACTCTCGAAGGTAGACCAGTAACGGTCGGTGGTGCGGCCCAGATATCCACGTTCCTACATCCGGCGGTCGGCCTGGGGGCGGTATCTGCTAACCTCCGTGTGGGTTCGAAACCGGTATAACCAAAGAAGTCTACGCTGCTACAATACCTCCCACGGGTAAGTCCAGTATTTAATTCTCAAGCATAGCATAGCGTACCTAGGCTTATACGCCCCTGAAAAGTTTTGAAATGATAAAGAAACGCTTTCGGGCATCGAATACTTACGAAAGAAACCAAACAGGCCTCAACGGCGCTGCTGTAGCAACATCATTGCACTTGCTCAAACTGGGTGGTAAAATAGCTACCGTGACGTCATGCATCTGCAAACCGTTCTCCACACGGCAACACCCACGCCAGGTAAAATACACAAACCGTGGCTACTCGCGATTGGGGGTGGAGACCGTACAGCATAGTCGTATAATAGCAGGCATTCTGTTGGAACTGCACAAATATACGCATTTGCGTAATTACGCCGTTTCGTCAACATCTCGCGTCGGCGCAAAGGACTCCACAAATTACATCTGAAACTGAATTTCATATATCGTTGTTGCTATTAGAAGTTTACACGAAAGCAGTGGTCCGAATAGAAACGATACACTAGAAAGTAAGCCGAAATGAAGTCATTAATGACTCTGTACACAACATACATCCACCCACAATTTGCGCCCGTGGATAGTGACACACAGAACACTACATATAATAAATTGACCGGGCAAAAAAGAAAAGTGCAGCTTGGTTGTATTGCGTAGTTCGGAATCGAGGAGCAAGAAGACGCTGAATCAAGAATAAGATAGCAGTATGCTGTGGGGATTATATTTTATATTGTGATACAAGGAATGAAGGTCCCATTTAAAAGCAAAGTTATGGCTATACATAGCGGAAAGCAAACACTGGTTCGATGTACAGTGGAACGAATGTACAAATATAGACTGCGCGATAAAACGCTTGAATGCAGAGGGGAGCCAGTATAAAGCTTATAATTAGCTCCAGGCGAAGCAGCAGGCTGGAAAAAAAACGAAGACAGAATAGACTTGTTTCGCAGAACCATAGAGAGGAATCAATGTGTACAGCTTTTTCAGAACACAGCAACAACCGAAACGAAAAGCAACCTATTAACAAAACTTTAGGCAGTAAAATTTCCCGAGTTCGTCTTACGGTTGTTTGTATTAGCACTCGCGTTAGCTACTGTGAGCTTCTCACATTGTTCATTATTGTAGTGCCAACATTACTAGTTCGAGTTCTTTTTTGCACTTCCGACTGGGGCTCCGGTTAAAAAAAGAAAGGCTCGACAGTGACAAACTCCCCCACCTGTTTAAGGCTGCAAAAAGTAGAAGGCAACACTAAACAGACAATCAAACCGGCGTATTAGTGTTTAAAGTGCACTAAAGACGATTCTGAGCTCATCTTTTTACCGCGGGAACTCGGTCTACACACTACACCCATTCTTAGAAACTTCGAATTTTTCTCCTGTGCGGCCGATTTCCCTATTAAGTCGGATTAAACGTCCCGGTTACCACTTTTTTTTAAACTGACCTCCAAGAGTTGGAGGAGTCAACCAACGCGTGGAGTGCCTTTCAGCCTGTCGCATGGCGGCTTGCCGCTCTGCCGTCGGCCGAGTGAGACGTAGTAATACGCAAATTTCCATGGTCCTAATTTGCGGCCATGTTGTCTGCAAATGGAACTGTTTATTCACGAAAGCCTAAAAACAAAATAAAACTGAAAGCGAAGCCGTCACCGGACTGGCTGAAAGACACTCCACGCGTTGGTTGACTCCTCCTACCCAAAGCGTTGAGTTAAATAAAAGGCTGGAGCCGGTACATTTAATCCGATCTAACAGGGAAAACGGCCGCGCAGAACCATAATTCGAAGTTTCGAAGAATGCTGGGAGCGTGTAGATCGAGTTCCCGCGGTAAAAAGACGAGCTCAGAATCCTCTTCCGCGCACCTTAAAATGCTTATACAGTGCATCTCCGCTGACGGTTCTAAGAAGCCGTAATAAACTATTCGGTTGCTCGGCCTGTCAACTCTCATATTACATTCCACGGGGCCTCGATAGAGCCAGAATAGCGGTAAAGCACCGAGGCTAGCCATATGATTCCCGGCTGGCGACGTAGCCTACGTGGGAGCAGGGCGAATTCAAAATTATGGGTTACACTTATGCCCCCTTGAGGGCCCAAGAATAAAACTGCCCAGAGCGTCAGTGCACAGCCTAAAGGACAGACGCTGAAGTTATTGCGGTTGCTATTATTGTTATAATGGCCATTAAAGGGGCTGTGAAAGGGGGTCGCACCAAAGATGCGATGTACCTAGGATGCTAAAGGACGCCGCCTCAAAGATATCGTCCAGCAAGAATTTTTTAGATGCGTTTTGTAAAAGCTGAGTTATCTGTAGTCAAAATCTGAATTTCCACCTCTTCGCGCCTTTCCCTGTCTTCTCGTCACTTTTTGCACGCTGAAATGGCGGCGCTCCTCCGCTGGCCCCTCGCAGTCGCCCCCTCCACCGGCTGCCGAAGCGCGCGAACAGTTCGCTGCTGACGTAACGAGCGCTACATAACGTAACGAGGGCAGATGCTCACGTAACGAGCGTGGATTCGGGTGAAAGCCTAGCACCGCAGGTCGCCACTAGGCGCGGATGCGGCAGTTTTAAAAATTGTATTGTAAATTATCGGGCCGCTTTTGAGGTCTTGTACGCCGTATGAACGCTCGTTGGCCTGTACTCTACATAATGCGAGCATTTCAAAGACAACCTCAAACACCCTTTTCAGGGACCCTGTGAAGGGATCGAATGGGCAGCTGCGTTGAA
>JARKHS020008245.1:0-16084 GCA_030143305.2 Amblyomma americanum | reverse complement strand
CTTCAATCGCGAAGCAGCGGTATGAGGAACTAGTATGGATATTATTTACGAAGGACTGCATGCATCTCACTAAATAAGAAAGATAAGAGGAATAATGGCAAAGTTTAGTTAAAATAAGCCTGCTAGTTAGCACGTTTTATCTGTATTCTGATGAGCTACGCCGCTGACAATGCTATGCGGGAAAAAAAGCGCTCTTCTAAATCAAAAAGACTATTTAAAAAATGCAGGACATTTTAGGTGAAACACAAATGATTTTTTGACAAAGGCCGTATACGTAGATCTTCACAAACAGTTTCGAACATTGCGAAATCATATGAGAAAAATTGGCGAGGACACTTAAGCTCCGCCTTAAGGGTTTTACGCGATACAGCAGTGGGTTATACTTTGCATTCTGAGCATGCAGTCTGACACCTTGGAACGCATTTTCCATTTTTTCTATTGTTTCAATTAATTGATTGATCAAATACACTCTATTTTTTAATTAGCATTATCAACCATTGCTTTTTCATTCTGAGCATTTTACACCTTTCAACCCCCTTTTCCCAAATTTTTCATTTTTAATTAATCAATTATAATGACTTATAAACTTCATCGCCTATCACACACCAATGAATCAACAATCACTTGAACCACAAAGTACTATGATACGATTTTTTTTACGCAGCCTCCCCCCATTATTTCTGACACGCGGTGCCGACTACGCAGACGGCTTTGCGGCCGAGCGAGCTGTATACGCTATTGCGTAAAACCGATATTTTGCCAGCCTTCAAATCACTTCTGGCGGCGCGCATGCGTGAGCCGTGGGGAAAATACGGTGCTAAGGCCGCGCGTCGGCGGTGATCAACAAGAATGATGAGGGGAAAGATAATCGCAACAAACTGCCACATATATCCTGATAGCGTTGGAACTTGACAGCGCATCGCGTCTGCGACAGCTTGCACGAATGTGGTTCTGCTTCTTGATGTGGCCGATCAAAAGGAATAAAAATAAAAAGAGCGCGACAATACTTTCTAACGCGACGAGTTAATGCCGACTTGCGCGACACGCCATACGGTTATGTAGGTTACAATGGCTTGTGACAACGTTGTGAGGGCTCTCTGCTTCTGCGTACTAATTGTGGCTTATTAAAGCGGTGAGAACTATGTGTTGCGAGCACGGAACGACACACATCAAGCCGATTCAGGCAACCGGCAGCAAAATGCCCTCCACACACAGTTCATGTTAGTGGAAAAGTGTTAGTGCAGCTTGAGTGGGCTTAAGTCTCGGCGACATTTGGTGCCTTCTCCTCGACATATGCGGTCCAGTGGAGCCGATATTAAATACGGAGCACACGAACGCATGCCGATGCGAGCCAATCGCGTGCCTTTCTCTGACCAAAAAATTGAAGGCTTCTCCGATGTTATGAAGGGGAACTTTTCATTCTTTAGAGAACAGCGCTCTACCGTTTCTCATACACCTTGACGTCCTCTCATCCACTTCCCCAAAGCAGGGTATCGAACCGGTATCCTCTCCCGGCTAATATCCCCGCCTTTCGTTTCCGCTCTATTACCGGGGGATGCTTGAACCCATTGGTACGAAGGCTGGTTCCCTGCGGTACCGGAAAGAACAGTACCTCTAATTCCTGATCCTGCATGCAGTACTCGCTGAGCGACAACTTCGATGCTTACTTCCCTTCTTGCTTTCTAGAACAGACGATCGCGTCGGGTGTGCCTGTAAGTTCTAGATCAGTGATCACCTCTCAGCTACACATCACTGCGTGCTGCCTATCATTGCTTGCAGCTATGCCTCCGCAACTGGCGCAAGAAATCTCCTGGGGTAAATATAGGTCGTTACGGTATCTTAGTATGTGCGTTCAACGCATTTTCCACTCTAACGAAAGCTCGAGTATTGCTAAACTCGCGAATTCAGCAGTGCGAGTTGCAGAACTAACGAATTGTAATTGCGCACTTACCGTGATAGTTTCCGAGGATGAAGCTTTGGGAAGGCGTCATCCATGTAAGCCGAGTACACCCTTTGAAGAGGCGACGCCGAAAACACCGCACTTCGATGACAAGCTGGCGGCAGTGGAACTTTCGCAGAAGTTCTTTGTCAGGCCATAACTGGACGATAGTTCCAAGGCCCCAGCTAACACAGGGTTTACACGACATCACAGTTCGACGAGGGAAGCAGGAAGCGTCTCATTAGTTCATTCAGTCAAGGTCAGTTTCCAAAGACGTCACGAATAATTAAGAAAATCACACCCGAGCACCACAGAAAGGGCGAAGCCAGGCTGCCGCCGCCTCACTGCTGCCCCGGTAGGCTTAGGCCCAGTCTCGCCAATTCTCGCCCGCGGCGCGAGAAGCGGCTAATCTACAATGAATCAACCGAGGCTATCGCGAAACTTTTTTTTTTCTTGTGCGGCTGATCGCGTTCTTTCACCTATGTTTCAGCCTCTCGCCCTATCAGGCTCGACTGCTGGATTCTGTACCAAACACGCACGAGAAACCGCTCACACGTTGCATTTTTAGCGTCTGCTAGTTTCGTACATCCTCTGAACATTAAACATGCGCTACGACGTAGTTTCACAGTGCTGATTTTATGAGAAAGCATTTTATTCAACATTATGGGTACATTTCAAACACAGCTATCAGCGATATACATAACAAAAAACAATAGGCGGACGTTCTAACTCAAAACATGGAATAAATATTATATTATAGGTATACAAAACCCAGTGTCAAGCTGCACAACTGAGTAACAAAAATGCGTGCCTAGCACAAGCACACTCGATAGTATTGGGTACAATGATTGCGTCAGTAAGCTTCCGCGAAACCCGCCTAGGAAAAGTTTTAGCACAGTTTTAATAGTACTTTCTATCCCTATAGGTAGACATCGCGAGTTTTGTACGTTAAAACGCGGATGACATGCTGGAAAAGTGCTGTTTTTTTATGTCGTTTCCTGAACATATACAAAGTGTACATAGCGCGTCACCCAGTCGCGCCATTGCATGTGCCATTGCTTTGTTGATATACGGGTGACGCGACGTAAGTCATTACATCTTACGCAATGTGCGCGGACACGTTGAACGCGTTGGTTCCAAGTGAGCGCGCTAATTATTGCATTTATTTGACGAGTTGGTTCATATGCAAGTGAGCCAGTCCTTAAAGGCCTGGCTGCCTTTCGTCTGGACGTCGGGCCTTCCGTTGGCACAGATGAGAGCGCCGTCCGCCTTCAGAACCACCAGCGTTGGTATGCCCGCCACCTTGTAGCGAGTCTTCAGCGTCCTGCGAACGAGTAACTTCGCATCCGTTACTCTGTCTCGAGACAGTTTTTTATACACGTGTATAAAATGCACATTTGTGGCTACGCTAGTCAGCGCAGTATCCTGCCTTCAAGCGAGCGGCACATTTGTAGGACCAGCGCATTATACTCTGATGCACAAACTCCTTCCTATCGCTCGGCTGCTTAGTACGAGCACCCAGGTTCGAACCCGGCCGTGGCGGCCGCGCTGCGATGGTAGTGGTGGTAAAAATTTATTGAATCTGTGAAAGGAGATGTTTGGGTCCAGGTCCTGTGGTCCAGGTCCTCACAAATCTGGGTGGAGCTCCTATTCCTGAGCCCCAATGGCGTCTAGCGCCGCTCGCGCGCTGGCGACCAAGGTCCATTAGGACTGTAAGTCATGGCAGCTGAGCAGCGTTGCCTCCCAGACCTCCCTAGAAGGGTTGGGGATTGGAAAGGTCGGCCCAGACCATGTAGAAAACGTCCGAGAACGTCACTCCGCACAGGCTGCAGCCACCATCAAATTCTGAATTGAAGTGTTTCAATACTGCCGGGCACAGCATTGTACAACTATTTGTAAAAATTTTGAGAAGCCGTTCGTCTGCTCTCCGGAGACCCTTACAGGGTTCCGGAGGGAGAGCGCGTGGGCCGCCTGATTGGCTAACTCATTGCCCTGAAGTCCCTGGTGGCCAGGAGCCCAGATGAGGTTACAATTTGGAGGGTCGCTGAACCGACAGCAATTTTGTAGGATGCGCCAGGCGAGAGGAGGTATCCAACCCAGCTAGCTCGTAGTTCCGACAGGCCCCCTTCGGTGGAGGCGAAACGCAAAAGGCGCCCGTGTACTGTGCGATGTCAGTGCACGTTAAAAGATCCCCAGGTGGTCGAAATTGTTCCGGAGGCCTCCACTACGGCAACCTCTCCTCCTTTCACTCCCACCTTTCTTCCCTCACGGCGCGCGCGGTTGAGGCGTGGACCTAGAAATGAGGACGTTACTGCGCCATTTTCGTTCCTTAAAACCACTAATTTCAAACTCCTTCCTATAACTTGTTCGCCGTGTAATGGATGCGAGGAACACGAGGCGACGGCTTACAAACTTATGCTGCTTGCAACGCGTTCATGAGTGTCCGAATGGTGGTGGCGAACCGCACGTTTTGGCGATACCGTTAGTAGGGGGAGCTGGTGGTGGCGGTGAATTTTCATGGCGCAAAAGCATCTGTGGGTATCGGTTCATTGTGGCAAACAACTCAAAAGACAAAATTCTATTGAAAAGGAGTGCACGCGTCTGGAAGCCACCGCCTCGCGCGTCGGCTTCCCCTACAGAAAAGTAAGAAGGTTACTGCGAGCCTTTGCTTTCATAAAAACCAGTTTAACTGCAAAAAGTTCATTGGGAGCATGCCCCGACCTCACACTACTCCGAGACATAGAAGATGATTTGGTTTATCGGGTGTAACGTCCTAAAGCGACTCGGGCTATGAGGGACACCGTAGTGGAGGACCCCACGCAGTACATGGGTCTCTAGCATTTTGATGGAGGCGAAATGATAGTAGCCCATGGCGCGTAGTGTGTGATGTCGAAAGTTCGTTGTCAGCTTTAAACTGCGCACGGCCGAGAGCAGCGGGCATTTTGTTCGACAAACGCCGAGCACGCTTGTGGCTATCGGCGTCGCCGAGCATTCAGAACTTTGTGGGCGCGAGTCAGCCCAACAAAGTTTCTTTCGGAAGACCTCTCTGCTGCCTTTCTGACTACCGGACTGCCGACACCACTACATGACAATATTGAATACTGGTTTTCAGAAATGAAAATGAAGAAGTATCTATCTCACTTCTCGGTGAGCACCTCAACCGTGCCGCAAGGAAAGAAAAGTGGGAGTGAAAGAATAAAGAAACAGAGGTGCCGTAGTGTGGGGCTGCGGAATAACTTCAGCTGCTGATCCGGAGTACCCGGGTTCGAACCTGACCACTGCGGCTGTGTTTCAATGGAGGCGAAACGCAAAGGCGCCCGTGTGCTGTGCGATGTCAGAGGGCGTAAATATTCCCGGACCCCAGTTGGTCGAGATTATACTGGAGCCCTCCACTAATGGTGTCTTCGACTGGTCGCTCCCGCGATCCGGTTAGGATCGGCCAGAGTGGGAGCCGCTCTTGCTCTGAGCGCATAGCGAGACTAGTCAAGCCGAATGGTCAGCGAGTTTTCAGAGCGGAAGCGCAGGAGGTAGAAGAGGACGTAACTTCTGGAACCATGACGCGGCATCGCTGCTGATATGTCAACAGTAGCCGCACGTAAGGCCCCTTGATTACCTTTAGCCGCACGTGGTCGCACACAGTTTGCATCGCGGTCACCGCTTAGCCTGTATCGATCGCTACCCCGGCTTTCCGTCCCACGGGACGCTCATTTTTCGAACATCGCCTTGTGGACAGCACTGTCGTCCTCGTCTGAGCTGCTGCTGCAATCGCTGTTGTCATGCGACAGCAACACAGGCCGCGTTCCTAGCGTATATGCTTATCCGGCGTTTCTTGAACCTTTTGCCCCACACAGCGCGGCACCCGCAAAACACAACGCAGCAAGCGTGACGGCGTCGAAAGCCTACACTTGCTTCTGCCTACGCGTAGGGGGCGCCGAGGCCTCGCACCGCTTTCGCGAAATGGCGGAAGTGGCTCTGTCACGTAAACTCATCTCGGAGCCACTCCGACTTTTTTCTTGGAGCGCCTCAGAGCGCTCTGAGCTGGAGGCGAGCGCTCGGAAAGAACCAGCCGAATGTAGTCAGAGTGGCCGGTTTCGACCAGCCGAATGTGCGGTCGCCTCTCAGAGCGCTCTAGAGCGATCTAAAGCGACCAGTCGAAGACATAACTATGGCACACCTCTTTCTCTCTTCTTTCACTCCCACCTTCCTCCTTTCCCTCAAGGCGCGGTTGAGATGCCCACTAAGACGTGAGGCAGTTACTGCACCATTCAGTTCCTCACTACCAAACTTTTAATTTTGACCACCTGGGGATCTTTAACGTATACATCGCACATCATACGGGCGCCTTTTGCGTTTCGCCTCCATCGAAACGCGGCCGCCGCCTGGGCTGAACGGGCCCTCCGGCTTGGTAGCCGAGAGCTCTAATCATCTAAGCCACCGCGGCGGGTGTCTAAGCCAATATGGCCATTCTTTATATGTGAAGTAACTAATTAGCCCGTGCAGATTTCAAGTAATACATAATATGCGAAAAAACCTAACATTTTCTGTTGGCAATGAATTCGCAATAAAAGCTGTTTATGCCTTTACCGGAGTGACGGCACTCTCGCTCAGGTGACGACACTTCCCGTCAGTCAATGGGCGAATTTTATAAACGACGATGCATTCTGTATTCAAGAATATTGGGGGGCGTGTCACTCACAACTGCAGATTATCGCCAAAGGGAAGCGTAAGCCATTCTGCGTGGTGGTTCTTCAGGTCGTCCAGCATTTCCTCCGCAGTTCGGTTCTGCGAGAGGAACACGACCTGCGTTGATGAGAACAGTCTCCTGTTGGCTGCCTGCCGCGCCGCAACCACGCCAATCGACATCGAGCAGCCGCGTGTCTTTTATTCCGGTGTTACTTTGAACGCCTTGCTAGAGAGTTACAGCGGTTACAGCATAGCGAGATCCTCTATCGTGATGCTCTTCCACGGGGCGCCACTGCGCGTGCGCAGATCGCCCTGGGGCCGCCAGATGGCGCCAGGTGCCGGCAAGCAGTGCGCACGTCTGCCGCGTCCAGGACCAATCAGCGCGTGCGCACTGACGGTGCGCAGAAGCCGACCACTGTAGCGAATCGCGGATCGCGCACTATGCTATAACCTACACCTTTCTGTTAACAACTTGGCTGTTGGAGGGCATATGACTACCAACGCAAGAAGGCAGAGACTCCACAAGGAAATTGTGCTTATCAGAACTTCGTGCGCTTCTTTCTCGTGTTTGACGACAAAAAAGGCATCAAGTTGGGCTCTCGTTGTGCACACCCCTGGTGAACCAGTATAGCTACCTAACGCAAACAGCACAATACACTGGTGCAGTGGCTACATGTCCAACAATTTCGGACAAAAATTTTTGACTAGACAAATTTCAGATACATTTACGGAAATATTGAAGGTAATGGTACATTCTTCTATATGTAGCAAAATTTTTCTTTAAGGTGTTTCCAGCGATCACATCGAACAGTTAGGACCCTCAATGAAAACCAATGGGGACGCTTTTGACGATAGCAAAAACGTTAATAGAAGAAAAAATTTAAGAGCGCGTCCGGTGATCTGCGGATATATTGATTGTTCTAGTGAAACTTTGCATGACATGGCAAAATTGCGCTCATCACAAGTTTCCCACTCAAAAATGCTTTTGTCCAGAACTGTTGGTACGTTTGGTGACACAGTAATGCAAGAGCAGTTCGGACCAGAGGACAATGCTGAATCTGTGCATCTGGCACCTCGCATTCGCTTTGTCTGAAAAGTGTCTTGCTAACAAGTAAGCATCTAAAGCGTCTAGCTGCGCCACAGAGTTTCCAGACTTGCACAGCAGCCACGACAAAATGGTTCAGTGGGTTCTGATTCTGCCGCTTCGAGTTTAGAAGCCTGCTGTTTGGCCGCTCTTCGACGGAGGCGAATGGAAAAAACGCACGTGCATTTATGGCACATGAAAATCGGCGATCTGGAGCATATTTTCTTGCTCCGCGAAACCGAAGGCTGCGTTTCAATGAGCAATTTGGGTTCAGATCCTCCGTTCTCACTGGACCACGACGGTACGGTCTCTAGACTCCTCTAGCAAGAGCTCCTTCCCGGATTCGGTAAGCTGCTCCGGATTGCCATTGTGAATACGCCGTTAAATTTCTGTGCACACTAAAGAGGCCCACGAGGAAGTCGGAATTAACCGGAAACCCTCCACTTCGGCAAGTAAAAATGTGTTACCTACGTGAACAGCCGGAGTATCCGGGTTCGAACCAGACCGCGGCGGCCGCATTTCGATTTGGAAAAAAATTGGAAATTGGTTTTTGGAGAAGGAAATGGCGCAGTATATGTCTCACATCTCGGTGGAAACTCTAACCGCGCCGCAAGAGAAGTGACACCCGAACCGTGCCGTAAGAGAAGGGAAGGTGGGAGTGAAATAAGTAAGAGAGAAAGAGGTGCCGTAGTGGAGGGCTCCGGAATATTTTCGACCGCCTGGAGATCTTTACCGTGCACTGACATCGCACGGCACACGGGTGCTTTTTGCGTTTCGATGGAGGCGAAACGGAAAAGGCGCCCGTGAGCTGTTCCGGAGACCTCCACTACGAAGGCAGGTCTTTCTTCCTTTCTTCTGTCACTCCTTCCTTTATCCATTTCCTTGCGGTTCAGGTGTCCACCTAGATATGTGAGACAGTTACTGCGCCATTTCCTTTCCTCAAAAATCAATTAAATATTTTTCTATTGAACGGCTACACGGTGGTGCACAACTCGACGATAAGCGCCCTGTATATACGCAACCTTGTGTCGCACCCTTTTGCCCAGTAGCATGAAAGGTTTCAGTGCGAGATACTAGCTCACTAATTTCAATATCGATCATTCACTTTTGCCTTTAATCTTAACGGATCCTTGAATGCACCAGTAGCTACTCGATGATAGAAGCCATGCGTATTTTACATCGAATACCCCCCAAACAAATGAAACTTGGCGATACGCAGTGTTCCAGTCCTACCGAACTTTAGTTGGGGACTGAATAAGGGATACCAAAATCTAACACATTCCGTGGCGTTACTAATGCAGTAATGCACTCGCGAGGAACGGCACGTCCCAACACAAAATGACAGGCACGCAACGCATGCAACGTACGCCTAACACAACTGCATCCCGACCGCTTGCGGCGAATTCACATTATTCGACGGGGACCGTGACGAAGCGTTCACGCACGTGTTCCCCTAGACTATACCATTTCTCACGCCACGATAACTGCGCTGACCCTATGGCATGATAAATTTAACAATAACGCTACACTCGTCCTTATGTTTTTGCGCGTTTTGTGTTATCCCTTCCCTTACGGCGCGGTTCAGGTGTCCAACGATATATGAGACAGATACTGCGCCATTTCCTTTCCCCAAAAAACCACTTATTATTATTATTGTCAAGCGTGGATTAAAAACTAGGCCAAACCTACCACTTACTAATCTCCGTCTTTAGTTACCACGTTCCCGCTGATTATGCCATCAAGTTACCAACGTAAACCTGTGATGTCAGCCTGTAGATAAAAACGAGCACGCTTCGTTCGCTCAGACATTCAGCACTATCACAAAAGTCATGTGATCAGCGCTTCTGTATATATTGAACATCATCGCAATAAACGCGCCAGTCCCTTAACCTCGTCCAACGATGCGTGTCTGACATGGTGTCAGAAGTGGGATGCGGCTCCCGAGATAGAACATCAGAGGCATATGCAGACCCACGGGGCGGAGCAGTAGCTTGCATGTGGTGCAAGTCTTCACGGAAGTCACGGCAGCAGCGAGCATCGGATAACCATGGCGGGGATAAAGCCTCCGCATTCGTTTGATTTCCACAGCGCCGCAGACTGGCCCTCTTGGATCGAGAAATTCGAGGACTACAGCTTCGCATACGGTCTATGCGAGAAAACCGAAGAAATTCAAGTAAGAACCCTTCTTTACACGATGGGCCGGAAGGCAAGGAAGGTTCTTCGGTTGTTAGCTGTGAAAGACTAAGACATGAAGTCCTTCAAGATCAAAAGGTCAAAGTTTCAAGCACATTTCGCACACACGATGAATACCATGTAGACCGCTTTAATCGATATCGTCAACAGCCAGGAGAAACCGTAGACGTGTTTGCAACCCGCTCCGCAAATTAGCAGAGCGATGCGACCTCGGTAGCATGAAGGATAGTTTAATTAAGGATCGTTTTGTAGTTGGCCTTCTGGATGAAGCACTCTTGGAAGAGCTTCAAATGTACCCCAAGCTAACATTGGCCACCGCACTTGAGAAAGCCATGAGAAGAAGCGAGCCTGTAAAGCGGCAGCCAGCAGACTTGAACGGGCGTGAAGGTACGAGTGCCGAAGCATACGTGACAGCAGCTAAGAACAGCAACACAACAGAAGAGAGAAGGGAATGCTATAGTTGCGCGTCGTAAGAAGCATACTTCTGCAAAAAGATGCACGTGTTGCGCAGTTTCAAGGCGCCCGCGAACTAGTTGCCCAGCAAAGCAGCAAAAATGGCTTCTCTGCCGATACGTAAGAACCGAGAAAGAAAACTGGACGGGGTAACGGATTGAGCGGGAAGGCATGATCAGAAAGGTCGTGGATCCGGCAGAATGCTGTGTGCCAATTCTGAAGCCATCCGGCGCAGTCCGGATTTGCGTTAACCTCATCCAACTAAACTGCCTCCAATTACCAACCATAGAGATCATGGGAAGCCTTCGTGTTCTCGAAATTGGACTCAAGCTCAGGATTTTACTAAATTCAACTTGCATAGTCGTGCCCAACCCTCACAACTTCCATAACACCGTGTGGCAGGTTTTAGGAACAGTCGGCGTTTTGAACTACATGGACTATATTCTGGTGTTCGGCGCAAGCAAGGCAGAACAAGACACTCGTCTGCACATGCTGCTCGAGGGACTACAGCGGGAAATAGTGACGCTAAGCAAGGAAAAATGCAGTTTTTCAGTCCAAGCAGTGCCCTTCCTTGGCATGATTTTTGGCGCTGGGGGAGTGCGGCCTCATCCTGAAAAAGTGCGGGCCGTCAAATAATTCCCAACACCGCAGAACCTATCAGATGCCCATTCTCTTCTAGGAATGATTAACCATCTTGCTAGGTCCCTTCAATATGCAGCGTCGATGAGTGCGCACCCTTCTGTGCAAGGACAATGACTGGTCTTGGGAAGCGCAAGAACAATCATCCTGCAAGATCAAGGAAACCATCACATCGGACAAGTGACTATAGCCAGGTACCACCCCCTTTACGAGACAGTAGTCTCACAGATGCTTCGTCATATGGTGTTGGTGCCGTACTGTTCCAGGTTCAACTACCCGGGGAACACCGACCGCTTGGTTCTGCCTGGAAATCGCTGACAAAGACGAAACAAAAATACTCTCATATAAAGGAGGCATTAGCGCTGACAAAGACAGCTGAACGTTTCGGCGAGTTTTTAACGGGTATGAATCTTTTTTTTTTCTAAGCAGATCACAAGCTTTTACTTCTGCTGCTTGGACGTGATCCTCTGTGCCGCCATACCGCCGCGCATTCAATGATTCATAATGCGATTGATGAGGTACCACTTCACACTAACGCACCTTTAGGGTAAAGCATTGGGACAGCCGACACCTCATCAAGAGTACGACCGAACACGGCGGAGACCTGACCGAGTCTGACGTATCAGCTTTTGTCGATGGAATCGTTCAGGGCCTACCTGCAATAGAAAGCACTCTTCATACCATACGAGCCGAGCTACAAAAAGACTGAGTGCTTGTCATTGCTGGAAGGCCGCCACCACAGGTGGCCAAGATAATGGTGTGACAAACCTGTCCTTCCCCCTCCGTTTCGACGCGGGAAGCGGATGGATGGGAGGTAGGAGCGTCCTCTTTGAAACGGGGTGATGGCAGTTGCTACCATGCTCAGCTTCTTTCCCTTTATTTTTGTTTAACTATGTTGGAAGTTACTAAAATTCGCCTTTTTTAAATACGTCTTCCTACACTTTTAGCCTTATGTCACCTTTCTGCTTTATAGCTACCAATCTTCCAATCGCTTTTTGCTAATTTCCACCGAAGATTTAATTACATTACCATTGTTATCTCTAAACCCTAAACAGCGACGGGAGCGCCCCTTGAAGGCTACGTGGAACTCCGTGGAGCCGGCGAGAATCCCTTCGGGATCCGACCAGAGTCGTGAGCGGTTGCAGCCGCACGCGCTCGTCACCATCCGCAGCAGGCGCACGGAAAATCCGTCATGCCTAGCCGCCGGACTTCTGGTTCCAGCAAACGTGCGCTCTGGTCGCCTTCCCAAGCAAATGCTCGGGGATGTCTTTGCCCCAAGAATGCGGCGCGCACGGGAAGACCCGGCCGCCATTCTCAGCGCATGCGAACGTTCACAGCCGATACATCCGAGGTCGCGCCCCAACCGGTAAGTCGGAAGCCCTTCTTAGGTAGCCTTCTATTTCCGAAGAATGCCTCGTTGATGTTTTGTAGCTAGCTGGCCCGCTCTGTGTATTATTTGCACGTGTAATAAATAGCATACGAGTGTCGTCCTTTGTCGTCCCTCCATTTGTTCCCTCGAGCAGAAAGAAATAATCGAACGAATACACGACAGACACCAAGGTATCGCTCGCTGCAGAGCAAAAGCAAAAGAATCTGTCTGGTGGCCAGGGCTCAGCAAATAATTAGTGGAAGCTGTAACTTATTGCCGTGTGTGTGCGGCCGAACGTGTTCAGTTTCGCGCAATCATGATTCCCTCGCCAACGACAGAGCTACCGTGGCAAAAAGTCTGCGTTGACTTGTTTAAAATGCACCGCACCGTGCACCTTGTTGTCGTGGAATTTCATTCCAGACATCCCGAGCTGGCCTTGCCGAAGGAAGACTCATCATCAGAAGCGGTCATAATCTCCGGTGCATCTTCGCTAGGCACGGCATCCCAAACACTGCGGTTTGTCTCGTTTGCTTTCAAGAAGTTTTCAAATATAGGTATGGGTTCACGCACGTCACAACTAGCCCTAGCTTCCCGCAAGCTTATGGTGAAGCTGAACTCATGGTAAGAATGATAAGGAGGACCCCCACATTTACTTGCTGAACTATCGCAACTCGCCAGGTCCCACAGGTTACAGTCCTGCACAACTTTCGATGAGCCGTTAATTGCGCTCAAGCCTACCTTGTGTTCAATCTAGGGTAAAGCCTTCTGTCGTTAGTTCTTTCTGGAAGAAAATAGACGAGGAGTAGAGTAGCAGGCAGAAAAGATCCTTCGACAAGCGTCATGCTGCCCAATCTTTTCCCAGAATTTGTGCAGGGAATCGGATATGGCTGAAAGACAAGGGTGCTCCCGGAGCTGTCTTGCAGCCCTATTGGGCCGGTAGAGACAACGGTGCCGTTCGCCGTAACTGACGCCACGTCTTCCTACTGTCGGATATTGGCGATGACGATAGTGCATCATCCGCGATTCAACGGGATCAGCATCCA
This sequence comes from Amblyomma americanum, assembly GCA_030143305.2. Taxonomy (NCBI): domain Eukaryota; kingdom Metazoa; phylum Arthropoda; class Arachnida; order Ixodida; family Ixodidae; genus Amblyomma; species Amblyomma americanum. The sequence goes on along the minus strand of JARKHS020008245.1, from coordinate 2,681 downwards.
GAGGGGATTGATGCCACACCGAAGAAGCCGCAAGTTTCCGCGTCGCCAGCCAAATTGCCATTCAAGCATGCTGGTGTACAGCAGCCGTCAGATTGTGGTCAACAAGCCAGCGAAGCCACCGGACATCGCAATGCCACACGCTACAGTCGCATCATCAGGACGCCGAAACTGCCTGGAATAAATTATTACTTATGAAATGTGTTGTCGAGTTCCTATGAATGCACTTAGCTTGAAAAAAGCAAAGATGTGACGCCAGCCTGCAGATGGGATCGAGCACGCTTCTTTCGCTCAGACATTCAGCAGCATCGCAACAGTCGTGTGATCAGCGCTTCTGTATACATTGAATATCATCGCAATAAACGTGGCAGCCCCTTAACAATGCCCAACGAAGCGTGTCTGACAGAAACTCGGTATACACACCTCGATAGGGAGTCCGAGTTGCTTGGCGTCCCGGTAGGCCTGGGCCAGCAAAGGCGTGAAGGAACAGCAGGGCGGACACCACTGGGCCGAGAAGTAGAGGCAGATGATCCGCTTGTTGCGCAGTGCCGCGTCGGCCGAGATGCTGGTGCCGTCCTTCGTCAACAGCACTTTGCCCCGGAACAGATCCATCCACTGTCAAAGGGCGGCCCGAAAAGCGAGGCACGTTGAGCTGTGCAGAAGGCAAACCATGACCATGTTGGATTGCTAAGAGCGCTAGGCATATATTTTATAGGCCACCAAGCGAAGTCTAGTCGATTAATGGCAATGAGAATGCATAGGGCTCGACGACGAGGGCTCGTCCTCAAAATGAGCACATGACGGCCGCTGAGTATATTGAGAGCAACAATTTAAACAAAATTCGTGTGGAAAGGTGGAAGGCAGACAGTGCTGATCAATGTCCCGATGAGATCAGTAATGTAGAACGATGGCTCAGTTGGTAATACATTCTGAAACACAGCGTACAAAGAGACAGAACACTACACAGAGCAGGGCAAACAAGCGCACTAACACACCGCGCACAAAAATACGGAGCACTAGTAAAGAACAGAAGGAACAAATCGCATGCACTAACTTGACCATCGTGTCTTTTGCTAGTGTTTCGTGTTTTTATGCTCGATGATTCATAATGGCTGATAAATGGAGAATTTAGTGAGCAAAGTCTTCCTGCAGATAAGTATGCAGCGTACCGATCTAGGATTTCCTGGAGCCCTTCGTTCAAGATCATGTTGTCGAGACTTCCCCAGAGCCGAAGGACTACTGCTAACATAACCAACTGACAATTAGTCACACCAAGGACTCGGTATTCCAGGTCTGCACGCACTGGAGACGTGCACAGGACAAGCGTTTTCCCACACTATCCCGTCGTGCTTTATACATTGCTTCATCATGAGCAAGATCGAGAAGGTCGGGTGACGCAGTCCACACGTAAAAACAAACCCGGACACAACGGCTCTACCGACATGAAGGTACCGCGCACAAAGCGGGCCAATGTTCGCGAGGTCTGTATACTGACCTGGTCAAGCCCCGGGTCGTGGCTGGACTCGCGGCCACGTAGATTCTGTGCTTCGCGGAGCGGGCGTCCACAGGGCGACGCTTTCTTCACTGGTAGGCACGAGACTTGCGCCGCGCGCCCGTGTTCGGTTTTGAGGCAGAGCCGGCGAAGGACGTTGTTTTGTTGACCTAACAACAGATGACACATACCTACATTGTGAAATCTGCCAAGAATCGGGAGCTATAGATAGCTATCCAGCTGTACATTTACTTGGCTACATGAAAAGAATAAGGGCTGATTATAACGCACGCGGGGGTAAAACACCGTTGGGTCCTAATTCGAGTGTAGACTGAAAAAGAAAAAGAACTAATTCATTAATTAAAAACGCAATAATTAGAACAGGAAAGGTAATATTAGTATTATTTAGCAAGGCAGTCGATGAGATTCCTGCAAGAAATTTTGAACGGCGGAACAAACAGATTTGTGCTTGAAACTACGCGTGGTAGCGCCAAATGACGACAAGAGCGGATGGCTCAAACTGGGGCTTAATGCTGCAAGGGCTTCTCGAACAACCATCCTCTCCAAGAGGTTATGCGGCGTCAAAGGAATATTCGGCTTTCCGGCAAAATGGGCAAAGGAAGAAAGCGCCAAACTATGCCTGCGCAGACAGAAGCTTGGAGGAGAGATAAGGCAACGCAGCCTCATCAGATAGACTGCAAGATGTGTTCGACAAGATTTCTAGCTGTACGCGGGACTTTCTCTGGTCAATTTAAGTTCCGTTAACTGTAATGCAAACATGCGCACTATTTCTTGCACGCAGAGAAGGTAACTCAGGTCCAAGTTCACTTCGAACAAAAAAAAAACACTATAGCCCCCGCACTAGAGCTCACCCTTTATGTTCTAGTAGTCTACCGGGGTGTTAAAATCTGGGGCCATGCCCCTGAAATCGGTGTTCGTGTGCTTCCGTGTTTATACCACAGTCCTTCAATATTTGAAGCCTTGAAGGATTGAAGCACTCTGGGTATATCATTGTAACCAGGAAATGTGTTTTGTAGCTTTAAACTCGTTTCAAATTTTCACATTATTTTCCTCCAATTATAACTTATTACCGCTTCTGACGTTTCACTGCGCAAGCAGTACGAGTGCCATTGAGAGAAAATGCCGGCGTGTGTCTCTGCGTGGCCGCCAAGTGAAGCTTGCATGAAGCAAG
>JARKHS020008244.1:0-15063 GCA_030143305.2 Amblyomma americanum | reverse complement strand
GTGAAGGTCGTGTGACGACACCTTTAATGGGAGGCATTCTTCATTTATCGCAAGGAAGCGGACCAAATATTAGGTGTTCTTGCCTCGCTGCGAGATCATCCCACTGCACCAAAATGCACCGTTTAGTAGCGATGGTTTAAAAAAGCAGTTTTATATATTGCGAGATAATGTGCTGAAAAGTATGTAAATATTTCTGGGGCGCTAACATGAGGACGCCGCCATTTCAAGCGTTTCGAACCTCGCGCAGGAGACCGCAGATAATGCTCTCCAGGAAGGCGCTGCCTCTGCGCCTGCTAAAACAATTCACGGCCTGCCGCGAACCGAACGTTCTTTGTCCGATGTCGGCAAGACCGGTCCTGACAGCGGGCAAAGATCTCCCGGAGAGTCACTTAAGGGCGCTCGAAGGTCATCGTCTTCGGAGCGCGCTCAGCGAGTCGTGGCCGGGTCTACGACTTCCAGTGGACGCACTTCGAAGGTCACTGCCGACGGTGGACTCGTGTCTCCGAAAAGGATGGGCCACGGATCGCCGCAGGGACTTCCTTTAGCCCAAAAGGGTGCTTCTCCCTCCAAGGAAAGCGTCTCGTCGAGAAGTCGCCCTTCGAAAACCGAAGGCGATATAGTATCTTCGACAAGCAGGCCTTCACGTGCCCTTTCGAAAAGTCCTTCGCGGAGCAAGACAGACCTCGGATCTCCGCGGAGACACCCTTTAGACAAAATGGCTGTCTCTCCTTCCAAGGAAAGCGTCTCGTCGAGAAATCGCCTGTCGAAAACCGAAGGCGATATAGTATCTTCGACAAGCAAGCCTTCACGTGCCCCTTCGAAAAGTCCTTCGAGGAGGAAGACAGACCTCGGATCGCCGCGGAGACATCCTTTAGACAAAATGGCTGTCTCTCCTTCCAAGGAAAGTTTCTCGTCGAGAAGTCGCCTGTCGAAAACCGAAGGCGACAGCATATCTTCGAAAAGCAAAGGGCGTCCACCTTCCGAGCGAAACGTGCCAGGCAGCGAAGCTTCCCAGCCACATCCGCCCAAGGCGTCTTCCCCGATCCGTGACAGACAGACCGAGAAACTCCCTGAGACGCCGACGTCACAGTCACCAATACGCAGTGACCACGACAAGCGGTCTTCACCGGCTGTGGCTACTCCAACGAAAAGCGGCAGGGGCACGCCCAGCAAGAAGCGAGGAGACGAACCACCACTGCTTCCGCTGGGACAGGCGGCGTCAGACTTCTCCGGATCGGGTGAGTTCCAGGGAAAAGGCTCAGCGACGCCTCGTCGGAAGCAAGACGGTGGCGTCAAGACGCCGCAGTCCCGAAGGACCAGCTTGGCATCCGAAAGGAGCGTAATGTCGGAACACGACCGCCACAGTCCCTTCATTGTCGCCTGCTCGCTGCTCTGCGTAGTGGCCTTCCTGGTCATCGTCGCCGTAGTGCTCGTGCTCACGTCGGAGAAGGGATATCCGGTCGCCTGCGCGTCGCAGGCCTGCGTCCAGCTAAGCGACCTGCTCAACGCCAGCGTGAACGCGACCGTCAAGCCGTGTGACAACTTCTACAAGTACGTCTGCGGCGGGTTTCCTTCCGGAAGCCGGACCTCGGTGTACCGGGAGCACGTGGAGAGGTTTGGTCGCTCCCTGATTTCGATCGCCGCCGATGCCCTCGTCAACCGCTCCGACCACACGGCCGCGCAGAAAGTGGCGGTCTTCCTTCGATCCTGCCTGCTGGCGGTCACGAACGACGACCAGAGTCAGGTGGCGGATTTCCGGCGGAAGCTGGCGGAGCTGGGTGTCTTGTGGCCGAGCGCGTCGCAGACTCCCGACGTCGTCGGCACAGCGGCGAAGGTCTTCGCCACGTTCCGAGTCGCTCCCTTGCTGAAGATCGAGAGGAGTCGAGATGGCGGCGAAGGCGAACCGCCGTACCTGATTGTGGGCCCCGGCACTGTGATGCCGGTTTGGATGGAACAGAGGGACTGGCTCCTGCGGTCCGGGCGTTACGAAGAGTTCTACATGGCTACTGTCGTGGCGTACACCGGACAACGAGTCAGCGAGCACGTGGCGTCCGGCACCACAGAAATCAAAAAGTTTTTGGAGTTGGACCGCGTGGTGCTTAAAAACCTGGTTTACGCCGATAGCAGCCACACGGATGTGCAACGCCTGGGGACGATGAGCGAGCTACAGGCCCTCGCGCCGAACATCAGAACAGAAGCCTGGCAGACTGTAATCACTAAAGAGTTGGGACTTCCGACGTCGGCACTGACAGAAGTCAGCAACCCGGACTACTTGAAGCGTTTGAACGACCTTTTAGGCCAAATCGAAGAGAAGGACCTGCACTTCTACCTCGGCTGGTGCGTAGTGCAAGCCATGGGGCGACTTATGAGCAAGTCCCTCTCGGACGTGTGGTACTCGCTGTCAAAGCCGGAGCAGAAGGAGCAGGAGGGCAAAGGCCTTCCTTTAGATTCACCGAGGGTCGCGGACTGCATGCAGCTGACGGAGTCCCTCTTCGGCTGGATCCTGTTCCAGCGCTTCGCGCTGACTCAAGCCGGCCCGGCTGTTCAGAACGGCGTGAACGCTATGGCGGAGAGCATTGCCGAAGACCTCGCCAAGCGACTCGAAGCGGCATCGTGGGTGAACGGGAAGCCGTCGCCTTTGCTCGCAGCTAGCGTGACGAAGGCCGACTTCGGGGACGTGCTTTACCACATCACGAGATTCCCGACGGAGGAGGGTCTGGACACGCTGCTGGCGAACGTGAGCGCCATGCAGCACTCCTCCTTCTTCACCAACTGGATCACTGCCGCCTCAGGGATGGCCCGTGTTCCGAAAGCAAAGTGGGACCAGGTAGGTTGATTTATGGTTTTCTACTTGCAAGAGCAACGCTTCGGGCTAGGTGCATTGAATGACTCCAACTGATTTCGACAGCCTAACTCTCATAACACTACCCCTTTCGTATTTCGCCAGACCGAGATATAACTCGCGATCACTTGTTCAGTAGCTGAATGTCAGAACGATTGAACCATTTGAACCAAGCACGGGACTAGCCGCTACTAATAAGCGATTTTTTTATAAGGCACACTATTAGACAGGCAGGACATATCAGTTGCAGGGAACGTCATGCATGATGTAAAGGGCCGTAAAAGCGATGAAACCGAAACGTTCGTGGTTAGTGGGAGTTTAACGTCCCAAAGCGCCTCAGGCTATGAGGGACGCCGTAGTGAAGGGCTCCAGAAATTTCGACCACCTGGGGCTCTTTAACGTGCACTGACATCGCACAGTACACGGGCCTCTAGAATTTTGCCTCCATGATCGAACCCGCGTCTTTCGGGTCAGCAGCCGAGTGCCGTAACCACTGAGCAACCGCGGCGGCGAAACCGAAATGTGTTTACGGGGAAGTGCTTAAAGGTAGTGAAGGAATACGTCTAGGGCAGGTAGTGACAACTGATCCGGATCATGAGAGGGAAATATCTAGAAGGATAACAATGGGGTGGAGCGCGTATGGCAAGTTCTCTCAGATCATGAATAGCAGTTTACCAATATCCCTCAAGAGAAAAGTCTACAACAGCTGTATCTTGCCGGTATTCATCTACGGAGCACAAACGTGGAGGCTAACGAAAAGGGTTCAGCTTAAGTTAAGGATAACACAGCGAGACATGGAAAGAAAAATGATAGGTGTATCGTTAAGAGACCGGAAGCGGGCAGAGGAGGTGAGGGAACAAACGCGTGTTAATGACATCCTAGTCGAAATCAAGAGGAAGAAATGGGCTTGGGCAGGGCTTGTAATGCGAAGGCAAGATAACCGCTGGTCCTTAAGGGCAACGGAGTGGATTCTAAAAGAAGGCAAGCTAGCAGGGGGCGGCAGGTTAGGTGGGCGCAGCTGGCAAAAGGCAGGATTAATTGGAGAGACATGGGAGAGGCCTTTGCCCTGCAGTGGGTGTATTCAGGCTGATGGCGATGATGCTTAAAGGCGATAAATGTGAACGAAATCTTCACCAACATATGGCCCGGCAACCAGTTTTATACCCCTGTCACACGGGACTTCTTCTCAGCCTTTGCCGTAAAGTTGTCTTATTGCACTAAAGGAGGAAAACCGAAAAGGAGCAGCGACGCTGCTACACGGCAAATCCAAAGGAGCTAGAACGCGGCCTCCGTGAATACCAAAAGTCACCGCTGTGTGTGCAGCGGCGCTAGTAACATTATGAAATTAAAGCAGACGGTTGCAATTCAGCTAAGAGTGCTTTCGTTTATGTTGGAAAAAGTAGCTATCACGATAATAAACGAGCGTTCTGACGGTGAGAAACGGATATTTTGAAACAAAGTTTCTTTTTTTTTTCATCGTTCTCGGTCCGACCACGGTAGGCGCACTTTTCCGTTCGGCTCCTCGTCGTGTTCGAGAAGCGTGCTTTGTTGCTTGTGTCTTTGTGCACACAAGCAAACTCAAAACACGCACACAACAAAGAGCAAACGAAGAAAAAACAGCAAAGCGAGATGCGCAAGCACGTGTGTGTCGATGCGGCTGCTGAAAAGCGTTCAAGTCCTTTCTTAGCAGTGTGGATGTCTTTAGTCATAGCCTCCTCTACGGTTAAGTGCACTGTAACGCAAAATTAACCATTAAATAAGATAAATTAGATATTTTTGTACGGTTTCAAGACTAAAAATTGCGTCAATTTTTTATTCTTTGAGCTCGCTAGCTGGCGCTGCCGTCTGGGTTGCTCTTTTAAGCAACTTTAAGGCCGCTGACGGCCGCCTTTATTGCTACGGACCTTTATCGCAAAGGTCTCGACGCTTTGCCGTGTAGATGCGCGTCACGCGCCTTTGGGGCAAAGGACCTTAATTTCTAAGGCCTTACAAGTGCCCGTGTGACAGGGGTATTACTCGACTGAACCATTGCTACGGGTGTGGTCAGGTTGTGACGAGCTGCCGCGTGGCTTGTCGTGTATGACCCATGTATGCATCCAAATAGAGCTACGGCGCACTCCCTGGGAAGTGAAGCCTTCACCTGTTTCAGGTGAACCTCTTAAAGACCAATCGGGACGAAAAGAGATGGAGCAGTAGCTCAGTGCACGCTTCTGACGTGGGCTTATCGACGCCAGTTGCAGAATTATAAGTTTCGGAAGATCTAAGCTATTGGTTCAATGTATTTGAGGAATCCTCCAGTGTAGAGTGAGATTTTAAATAAGGGAGCAATTACTCATTTGCAGTGTAAGCTGTTTTTAGCGGGCAAGTGACGCAGTAAGCTTTGTAGATTATATTGAGCTGACACCGCGAGAGCGCGAAAGAATTAGGACAAACGGACGTCTTTGAACACGAAAGAACACTATGTACTCCCTTTAAAAAAAGTAATTAGGCTTAATAATAATAATAATTGGTTCTTGGGGAAAAGAAATTGCGCAGTATCTGTCTCGTATATTGTTGGACACCTGAACCGCGCCGTAAGGGAAGGTATAAAGGAGGGAGTGAAAGAAGAAAGGAAGAAAGAGGTGCCGTAGTGGAGGGCTCCGGAGTAATTGCGACCACCTGGGGATCTTTAAAGTGCACTGATCATCGCACAGCACACGGACGCCTTAGTGTTTTGCCTCCATAGCGTTTTGCTTCCCGGTTTGCTTCTCAGTTGTATAGCGGAACAGTTGTCGCGTCAATCAAACTATAAATCACTGTGGGGTAAGAACCCTTTTCCTCACCTTCCATTACACTTTGGTTTTTAGGAAAGCCGTAGGGGCTCCACTATATGAAGCAGAGGCAAACCATGCAGCCTGGTTACTTTTGGCAAAGACTATTTCAAACGAATTTTTTATTGCTTTCATAATCTCAGCACAGTAAGTAATCACTTGCAGAATGCTGCTTGGGTGCACTTCGGGAAGTTTCGCATACGGGGATTAGCGTAAGCAATTTTCCGAGTGAGGCTGCGGCATTACTGGACGGCAGCGTTTACGGACACTTATCTGTCGCTCAAGTCTGCTATTCGCACCGTCTATAGGTGTCGTCCAGCTACGTGGCAGACATGAGAGCCACGCACCACTTCATGGCCTACGACCCGACCAGTGAGTCCATTCGCGTTCCTCCTTACTTCCCCATGGTTCCCGTGTTCCACCGGGACCTGACGGACGGCGCCAACTACGGCGCCCTGGGGACGCTTCTCGGTGCGGCCGCCATCCACCTGCTGGTGGCCAGGCTTTCCCGAAACGAGTCCCTGGCCGCTCCGCTCCTGGCCGAAGCCCACAAGAAGCTCGCCTGTTACGCCTCCGGTGACGCTCCGCGGCCCTTACAAAACACGACGGCGTACTTACTTCACCGTGTCTCCCTCGCCGCTTCGCTGCCGGTCGTGTGGGAGGCGTTCCGAAACCTGGCGCTCCTCGGCGTCGGCGACCAGCGCGGTCTGAAGAACTTCGCGAGCGACAAGTCCTTCTTCGTGACGATGTGCTACATCTTGTGCGACGGTCGCGATCCGCCCTCGGCCGCGGCCGCGGAGTTCGCCTGCAACGCGGCCGTGAAGAATGTCAAGGCGTTCGCGGTGGCGTTTCGCTGCGGTAGGGATGCACCCATGCACCCCAAGAAGAAGTGTCGCCTCTTTGGTCAGGAAGGACAGAGTTCCTCACGCCGCGGGGACGAGGAACCGCCATCTATAGTACACCATCGTTCACGATAGTTTGCGTACAATATTCTCACGGTTACTTAACCTATGCCATCATCTTAGCGCTTAATTCCGGTTCCGTGACTTTGGGTGAATCTTATCTGACGTATCCCTCCAGCTTTCAGTCATTGTCTGTAGTCGCAGCTCTCGTGCCTATAGTTATTTCTTCTCATATTTCTATTTATGTTCTATCCCCGTACTGACGCCTTCAAATTTCACCTGCACGAGCACGCCGTAACCGCCTTCCGAAATTTCTCCTGCAAATGGGCCTTGAGTGCCAGTACCTTGCGCGGGCTAGTCTGACTGCATAGTCTTCTCTCCAAAACTGTGTGCTTATTTTTACAGCGTTTGTTTCGGGCTGGAAATGGCTGAAAGGGAGGCAGGCGTGTGCCCGCTAACTGTGACATGGGTTGTACACTGTTTAGATCATTTGTGCTGCATGCTGCTGTCATCCAGCTTTCTATATATAGTGTAATTAGGACGACTGTATATATCGCTCGTTTGATGTTTGCTTATAGCACTTACTTTGTCACGTATCTTGAGCAGTTGTGCGGTGAACGAAACAACATCTTGGTACGGTGCTTTGTCTCTGGCCTTTGCTTTACTGCCTTGCGTTGGTACGTAATTCTAGCGCACGTTGTCCATCTTAATGAGGCTTTGACTTGGGCTGTAGTGAGACATTTGCACACTTAATTGTGCTGCAGTTACGACGAGTGCAGAGACTCAGTGGACAGAACAGGTGAGCACTAGCAGATTAAAAAGGGCATCTGTTCTGACCATCGTGTGTTTGTTTACATCGTAATTGTGTAGCGCATTTAAGTACACAAGGATCTAACTGAACTGGTGCAGACAGAACTGCCGGGCGCTGAAGTTTTGCAAGCAAATTTTTAAAAGAAAGCCACGTTTAATGGAGTTTTAAGTCTCGCGGAATTAGCGCGCACGGAAATCAAGTCTCGACATTATTGAAATTCGCCGGGGTGGTGGCACACTATAATGTCAGCAGTATATGGCATTTTACAGCACGCAGCCAATTGCCCTTGATCCACTCCAGTGAAGTGCTTGACGCCTCTTTAGAGGTAGACCGTGCAGTCATTATCGGCCATGATGGTGGGGATCATCGAGGTGGATTGTATTGCATCAAAGTGCCGAAGCGCGCTCATTTTGCTTCGAGAATGCGATGGCTGTTCGTATCTGCGAGAAAGCACCGCATCCGTTCGGACAGGTGAATATAGCACATGTGACCTCTGTGCTGCGCTATACCTCGCGGCGATGGTCTCTGAGGCGGTGGTAATGGCCTTAATGAGTGCACTATGACCGAGAGAAGTGAACGAGGGAAGCGCCCCACGCGACTAGGCAAGATACCTTTGAGGTCTTCGATCCTGGCTTGTATAACACGACTATTCTTTTCGATTGGGTCGAGCCAGCGAAATAAGATGGAATAAATAAGCATGGAACAGAACTAGCACGGCCGCGGAATCGGGATAGGATCTGTATACGCCATCCCAGCTCCGAGTTCTAGCATCCATTGGACGCAATCTCCTTCCCGGCAAATGGGGAGACGTGTAAGCGTCGGCCGGATGCGGTGTTGTTGTAAGGCTTCCCACAACCACAGCTCATGGATTTTATCTCCATGCAGGCTGACGCACCCCACCTCTGCTGCGGACTTCCCTCATCTTGCCAACCCTATCCCTACTTTGGTCACACAAATGGAGGGTGAATTGTCGTAGGCACCTTTACGTGGATGCACAAATGACGGCCGAGTATTGCGCATTTCTGCTGTAATGGTACATTTTATAACTCCAACAGATTGACGACAAATGTCAGGTTTATCATGTCTGCGTTTGAAATTAAGGTCTGCAGCAAAAAATTTATGATGCACTGGTGTCCGAGCTGTTTAAAATCAGGTTTATTTTTTGAATAACATGACCTGTGTTCTGCCCCCCCCCCCCCCCCCCCGCTCCTGTGTCTGCAAGTCTGCATACTGCCGTTAATGCAAGAGCGCCTCTGCCTCACAAGCATACCTCAGCTAAATCAGGAGTGCTCACTTATTTAGATTCACAACTCATTTGGACTCACTTCTATTCACGGCTCATCCGGGGCCAGCCACTCGTTACGACTCGCAACTCACTTCGGCCCCCGAGCCACCTGGGCTCGCTCATTTCGATTCACGATTCATTGTGCACTAATTTCGTATCACGATCCATCTGGATTCATTCTTATTTCAACTCAATTCATTTGGGCTCATTCACTCAAGACACACGTGGGCTCGTTGGAGCGTCCCAGAGCCCACCGAGACGCGCGACAAGGGACCCCCTCCGCGCAGCGACATGGTGGAACTCGGTCAGAGCTTCCGACACACCCCCACTCTGCTCATTACTGCGCCCGCACCCGCGCAAACTGGCAAAAAGGGAGGGACAAAACGCCGTACTCCTCGCTTCCGCGAAATCTTCGGTCGCCCATGTCACCAAGCTGCCTCGCCCTCAAGCGTCCTCGGCTGCGGCAGTAAATCTTTCCGCCCCTCAGCTGTCAGCAAACGAGGACGAAAAAAAACACTAAGCGTACACCACTGTCGCGAAAACACAGACCATGATTTGAGCCTGAGCTCGGACTCATGACTCGATCAGATTATGATCTGGACATGAGTTCGGACTCACGACTCAGATCATGATCTGAACGTTAGTCCGGACTCACCACTCAGATCATGATCCTTATGTGAGCCCGAGTGGGTCGGCTCGTGAGTCCGCCGGCCTACGTATGTAAGGGGAGGGTAACTACTATGTTGCGCTTAACGCAGCTGCTGCAGTCGCAAATCACGGCACCAGACGCAACAGCCAATGATTTATTCCTGCTTTAAACAAGCAATTTAGCTTTGCAAGCTGTGCAGCGTCACTCGCTTACAGCGGCGCCTCTGGAGAGTGTCAAGCAGCTTCGACGTCGGAGACCTTCAGGTACTTGCGCACGTGCCACCAGCTGTCTTCGTCCAGGTCGTCCAGTTGCATCCCGGCCTCGCGTGGGCCGTAGCACTGCACGCTGTCCTTCACCACACCAGTGAGCCTCATGTAATCGTGGAGGCTGACGAGGCTTTTAGCGGCGATTCTGATCATCCACTTGGCTTCGATGGGTCCCACGACCGCCTGCTCTCGCACTATCTCGGCCACTCTGGGGTGTAGCGAGACCATCTCAAAAGCGCATGCGCAGTAGCGGTTGCGACGACCGAGCACGAAGCGAGCTGCTCGCTCGACCAGGCCACGGTTGCGGCCAGTTGCTCTCATCACGGCCGCTTCCTCCATGGGGACGGGCCTGCTCATGCCCGAGAAGCCCACGTGAAGCAGGCGGTAGTTGCTGTCCACACACGGCGCCAGAGATCGGTGGAAGGCGGCACTCATGAGCCCGTAAGTCGTGCTCAGCGACACCCTCTCCAGCCGTCGGCTTTGCATGGCTGCTCGGGCCAGCATCTTGCTGTCCTTCTCGCTCATCCTGAGGACGCTCAGAGCGATGGCTCTCAGGCTGGATTTCGTGCACAGCGCAGATACCACACTACTGCTGGCGTCGGGAGACTGCGGTTCCATCCAGTCGTACAGGTCGTCCGGAGTCCTGATGTCGACGCGCTCGAGCGTTGATGGTGCGCTCGCCACGTAGTTGGCCATGGCGTCCTGAACGCGCTCCCCGAACTCGCCATGCCTGAAGATGGCGCAGACTGAGGTGATTTGGGGGCACCCGCCCAGCACGCCGAGCACCCAGCAAAGGCTCGGGATGGTAGGGAAGTACGAGGAATGGATGGTGACGATCTTCACCTCCGTACACGCAGACAGCACCGACACGTTAGCGCCGCTCAAGTAGTAGTTCTCGACGACCACTTTGTCCACGATGCCGCACTCCCGGATGGTGTGGCAAATGTTGAGAAGATTGACACTCGGGGGCAGGTTGCGGACGCGCACGTCCCGCAGGCTCTTGACTTCTGCCACGGCCCGAAAGAAGTCGCAGCACTCGTCCTCCCCGAAGGACAGCAGGTCGAACGTGAGCCTCGTGAGCCACGAGGTCTGTCGCAGAGCCCACAGCCACGGCTGCATCCTCTCGGCGGCTCTGCCGGAGTTCATGAACCGCATGTAGTGGTAGTCTTCCATGGTCAGCGGGGCAGGCCCTGTGCCGCAAGTGACGCTGACGCGGCGAAGACTGGTGTTCTGCGCTACCACTTCGGCGATGAGGGCGAGGTCTCTGATGCTAAGCGGAGACAGGATCACGTCCAGCTGTTCCAGAGACTCCATCCTGGCGACGGGCCTTAGCAGCCTTTCGAAAGCGAACCTGCTGTACCAGCCAGACGTCTTCAGCGTGAGCTTTCGAAACGACATCGTCCCCGGCGAGTTAGTATGCGGCGACGCGCTTAGACCGCAGTGCATCACGATGGGCATTTGGGAAGTGGCGCGAAACTTTGTGTTCCGTTGATCGTATTCTTCACAACGGCGCGGTGAACGTCTGTGTTTCACCTGTTGACAACAGATGGAATACAAGAGAAAACTTGAACAGACGGAAAAATATGATGCTGAAAACTTTAAAAGCAAAAAGAAAGGGACAAACTACAGTGTTGAATGCAGGCTGGTCTTTCTTTAATTAGGCCAAGAGGCCCCGGCCCATACTCTGTGAGACTGCACGTAAGCAGAACCGTTTCGGAGTGTTGTGCGCATCAGTCCGTTTTTTTTTTCAGCCAAGCCGGGACCAGATTTCGAGTCTAACACTGTCATAAGTTGAGGCTGATGGGAAGTTGAGAAGTGGAGCCTATGGATAGAGTTGCAGGCTAAGGAAGGCGGCGACTACGATGAAGAATTTAACGATCGGCGTTTTGGCCCGCCGTCCGCCTGCACGTTGCGTTCGAATGTTCGTTCCCACAATTCCCTGTCTGTTCCGACATACTCCGAGACAAAGCAGGAAACATTGCTCCAGCGCCATACGCAATGAAGCGAAAGTCGCTGAACTTACAAAACGGATAACCCGCCGGACCCTTCCCGACAGCATTGAAAATCAGTGCATTTCGAATTTTAACAGCATCGCTCATACCATCCAGGGGTGGGGACTGTGCTTGTACAAATGTAGACGCTTAATTAGCTGTAGTGTAGGGTCGTAGCCCTCGCTACGTCACTTCTCGGGGATCACGACTGTGATGGTTACCACCACAGAATACTACTGAATCGCTCTCATATGCGCCCTCTTCTTTCCAGAAGGTTAAGACGACGCGGTTAGGCTTAGAAGTGGGACGAGCCTTCGATCTGTGGACACAGATCTGGCAGCTTGGCCGTTTTGAAATTTTGAAGGCCTGAGCTGACCGTAAGCAATGTCCCGACTGACTCCTTGATGTCCCAGAGGGCGCTAATATTAAAGTAGTCGGACAGCAATCCCTGGGGTGGAAGGCATATAGGACGGAAGGGTACGAGATACCGATCCTAAATTCGATTCGGCGCGTTGTGAGCAATTATCTTCGACCGCACCACTAACCCCGTTATGCGCCAAGTGTGACGCAACATGGAAAGCTGAGTAAATAAAAAACGCGGTGATAAATCGGGAGCTGCGACTTACCTGGCGGAGCCAAGCATATGGCGACGGCAGAATTGCACTGATGATGATAATTGGCCTAATGATAACGATTGTGATGGCGTTGTCCTGGTTTTAAGTTTTGGTTTGTTTTGATTGGATTGGATTTGGTCTTGATAATGAGCATCTGTGCTGCGTTGTTGGCTTGGATTATCACGTGGTTGTGTTCAATAAAATCCCATCCCGCCATGAATAAAACGTCATTCGTTATGTAATTCTGAGTCACGACTTACTTGCGCGGCCCTCCAGGCCGACACCACATTGGCGACGAAGATGGGATCCGTTAGGCCTACTGGCCTAGCGTGAGTTGGCTGTCATGAGTTAGTTCAAAAGTAATGTGACGACGTCCGGTCGTGTTCAATTCTTTTCGATGCATAAATAGTTCAGGTAACAGTCCACGGCATATTTCCGGCGGCAAATTCTACTTCTTCATAGGAGGACTTTGGGAGCGTGACGGTGCAACCACCGTCGACACATCGGCCTGCCGGAGCAATAGGGTCGTCGTGCCATGCCAGCAGCTGATTTCGTTCACTCAAGCCAGGATTGAGGGCAGCACAATCCTGGCGCGCGGATGCGCTAGTCACGTGATTTTTTTTTGTAATTCGCGGGCTTTCTTTGGAGCTCGCATAGTACATCGCATAGTACACGGGCTTCTCGAATTTCGCCTCCATCGAAATTCGACCGCCGCGGCCGGGATCGAACCCGCGTCTTTTGGGCCAGCAGCCGAGCGCCGTAACCACTCAGCGACCGCGAGTGGCGATTGCGCCAAATAATTTGGCTTTAGTTTTGTTGGCTTTTATGGCTCGCTAATGATTTAAATTTCCTGCATTTACATTTCGCTTTACTTTGGCTGACTTTATGGCTCACTCATGATCTTTATGCTCTTACATTTGTTGCATTATACATATTTCGCGTTCCTTGGCGCGCAGCGTTGCATCAGACGATGACACACGCTCGCTGACGTCATCGTTGAAGCGCACTCGCTTTCAACTCCACTTTTTCTCTCTCCGCACTGGCCAGTAGCTTGGGGAACTTGAGTTACTGCGCCTTTCTATCGATTCAGATTTTTTCCTGTCGCCTCTCGTCGGGGGCGGTTCTCGCGCTTGGAGGAGAGGAGGAGGAACTTTCTTGGAACAGTAGAGGTCTGCCCGGTTGTCGGCCTGGCTCCGTAGCTTGCTTCATGCAAGCTTCACTTGGCGGCCACGCAGAGACACACGCCGGCATTTTCTCTCAATGGCACTCGTACTGCTTGCGCAGTGAAACGTCAGAAGCGGTAATAAGTTATAATTGGAGGAAAATGTGAAAATTTGACACGAGTTTAAAGCTACCAAACACATTTCCTGGTTACAATGATATACCCAGAGTGCTTCAATCCTTCAAGGCTTCAAATATTGAAGGACTATGGTGTAAACACGGAAGCACACGAACACCGATTTCAGGGGCATGGCCCCAGATTTTAACACCCCGGTAGACTACTAGAACACAAAGGGTGAGCTCTAGTGCGGGGGCTACAGTGTTTTTTTTTTGTTCGAAGTGAACTTGGACCTGAGTTACCTTCTCTGCGTGCAAGAAATAGTGCGCATGTTTGCATTACAGTTAACGAAACTTAAATTGACCAGAGAAAGTCCCGCGTACAGCTAGAAATCTTGTCGAACACGACATCTTGCAGTCTATTTGATGAGGCTGCGTGGCCGTATCTCTCCTCCAAGCTTCCTATCTGCACAGGCATAGTTTGGCGCTTTCTTCCTTTGCGCATTTTGCCGGAAAGCCGAATATTCCTTTGGCGCCGCATAACCTCTTGGAGAGGATGGTTGTTCGAGAAGCCCTTGCAGCATTAGGCCCCAGTTTGAGCCATCCGCTCTTGTCGTCATTTGGCGCTACCACGCTTAGTTTCAAGCACAAATCTGTTTGTTCCGCCGTTCAAAATTTCTTGCAGGAATCTCATCGACTGCCTTGCTAAATAATACTAATATTACCTTTCCTGTGCTAATTATTGCGTTTTTAATTAATGAATTAGTTCTTTTTCTTTTTCAGTCTACACTCGAATTAGGACCCAACGGTGTTTTACCCCCGCGTGCGTTATAATCAGCCCTTATTCTTTTCATTTAGCCAAGTAAATGTACAGCTGGATAGCTATCTATAGCTCCCGATTCTTGGCCGATTTCACAATGTAGGTATGTGTCATCTGTTGTTAGGTCAACAAAACAACGTCCTTCGCCGGCTCTGCCTCAAAACCGAACACGGGCGCGCGGCGCAAGTCTCGTGCCTACCAGTGAAGAAAGCGTCGCCCTGTGGACGCCCGCTCCGCGAAGCACAGAATCTACGTGGCCGCGAGTCCAGCCACGACCCGGGGCTTGACCAGGTCAGTATACAGACCTCGCGAACATTGGCCCGCTTTGTGCGCGGTACGTTCATGTCGGTAGAGCCGTTGTGTCCGGGTTTGTTTTTACGTGTGGTCTGCGTCACCCGACCTTCTCGATCTTGCTCATGATGAAGCAATGTATAAAGCACGACGGGATAGTGTGGGAAAACGCTTGTCCTGTGCACGTCTCCAGTGCGTGCAGACCTGGAATACGGAGTCCTTGGTGTGACTATAATTGTCATTTGGTTATGTTAGCAGTAGTCCTTCGGCTCTGTGGAAGTCTCGACAGAATGATCTTGAACGAATGGCTCCAGGAAATCCTAGACCGGTACACTGCATACTTATCTGCAGGAAGACTATGCTCACTAAAGTCTTCATTTATTACCCATTATGAATCATCGAGCATAAAAACACGGAACACTATCAAAAGACACGACGGTCAAGTTAGTGCGATTTGTTCCTCCTGTTCTTTACTAGTGCTCCGTCTTTTTGTGCGCGTGTTTG
>JARKHS020008243.1:0-90819 GCA_030143305.2 Amblyomma americanum | reverse complement strand
TTCCATTGCTTTTAAGGCTTTCTTTACTTCCTCTTTCGTTACTGGCGGGATGGCACATTGCTGTGCGCTACTGTCTATCTCATTAACGTTCTGATTACATTGGCTACTGTACAGACTTGTGTAGAACACTTCAGCTACTTGAACTATCGTATCCATATTGGTAATGACATTGCCGTCCTTGTCTCTTAGCGCATACATCTGGTTTTTACCTAGCCCTAGTTCCCTCTTCGCCGCTTTTAGGCTCTTTCCGTTCCTGACAGCATGCTCCATTCTCTCCATATTAAACTTCCATATGTCGGAAACCCCCTCCCCCCTTAGAGTTTATTCATTACCTTCCATAGCTCTGCCAGTTCTATTCTGTCGGTAGGGTTAACACCCTCATGCTTTCACGTTTCTTAATGAGATATTTCGTCTCCTGAGATAGCTTGCCATTATTCAATCGAGCCGCCCTACCGCTTACTTCTACTGCGCACACCGTAATGATAGCTGTCAGATTATAGTTCATTGTATGAACATTAAGATCGTATTCTTCGGTTAAAGCCGAATGTCTGTTCTGCAGCCATATCCTGAATTCCTGTATTTTCCCTCTTACCGCTAACTCATTAATGGACTTGCTCTTCACTAGCTTCTTCCGTTTCCTCTTCAAGACTAAGCGAACTCGAGACCTTACCATTCTGTGGTCGCTACAGCTCACCATTCCGAGGACGGCCACATCCTGAACGATTCCACGTTGAGCGCATAGTATGAAGTCGATTTCATTTTCATTCTCGCCATTGGGGCTCGTCCAGGACCAACTCCTGTTCTCTTGCGGAAGAAGGTAGAAGGGAAGACAACAGCAGCACTTATTTGCAGGCCATGGTAAAATCAAAGGACTGCTCTCCATAACTGAAGGAGCCACAGATGTTGTCGATGCTACTTTCTCCTCCTCAATACGAACTGCAAGGAAGCTATATACCGTCAGAAACGAAAGCAGAAACGTTTGGGGTGTGTCTGTAAAGGCTCCAAATTTGATATGTCACTGTTAGGTACAATACAAGGAATGCACATCGCGATGAAAATTTTCATGCAGCTATTGGTGTGATTTGGGGCATAATTCACTAAATCCAACTTTCACCGTGTAAGAAAACCGTTAAATTGAAGCGAGTGCCCTTGGTTCACCTTTCCTTAATACACTAAAGGTTGACATTTATTACAGTACAGATTCCCTTTCATAATAAGAAGTTTAAACATAAAATCACTTCTAGCAACAATGACCCCACCTATGGCATGTTCTCGTGGCAGACACTGACACCCTCATGCAAATTCATTTCTTATGCCCCACTCCCTTAGTTTGGACGAAAAGCCCGAGGTTTTCAATAGGTAGTTTGCACATGTGCAATCAGGCATAACAGACAACTTAAATAGTGCAGCTCGGCGCAGATGGCAATGACCTTAGACAAGCGTGTACCCTTTCTGCGGCTAGACTGCAAGCCAACATGCATCCATCCATCTGTGCAGTACAAATCAAATGAAAAAGGTTAGCACACAATACATGCGGGGGTACGTAAGCATAAGTTTCCTGACGAATGACGAAAGCAAGAAATGCGTTATCGCTAACATTACCACAAAGCGCGAGTAAAATTGTGCAAAAAAAGTGTCCTACAGCACGCACACTAAGAGTACCAGTGTGTATTTTCACCATTAGCCGAAATACCTGCACCGGCTAATTGTTCTACTTGGACCCAAATAGATATTCGACGGCAGCATTTAGTCCTTACAGGATGCAATGTCCAGTCAATGTGGTCACGGCAGTCCGGGCTCGATGCGTGAAGCGTACGATATTATTGCACTCAAGAAATGGCTTAAAGATAGCTAAACTTCATCTGCTGTACGACAAATTACCTCTTTCTGCACACTAAATATATCTGTGAATTCACCTCTAGGAACCCGATTTGACCCAAGTCATATAAATGTTTCGTTTTATACCAAGAACATCGTAGGAACCAGCAATTCAAGGTTGCGTGCCAACACCCAGGCATTCGAACTCGCCGTCGATTGCCCTTAGTCAAATTGCTTATTCGAATGTTAAAAAAAAAGTACTAAAGGAGCTGCGCTTAGGCTGGTATCATAACAAACACCTATAATGTCGTAACTTTAAACACAGTAAAGGTATCGCCCAACGTGCGAACTTCGAAAAGCACGGATAGCGCTCGGCTGCGGGAAACAAACAAGTACGGTAACATATCACTCCGACGAGGCGAACAAAGCGAACGCCTGTGAAGCAACATGCACTTACTAACCTGAAGTAACTCTACAATGACTCTCACTTTGTCTTCGTCGTAGTAAGTAACAGGAATTGGGCGCGTTATAACATGCAGTGGCACTTCGTGCACATTGAAGATGTTAGCAGAGTACACGCTGGATATGTTTGTACCACCTGTACCACCTGAGCCACTGTTCGCGATGACATTTTGCACATTCCCCAGTCCAGCTGCCGTAACGAAGGAGTTAAAATCAAGATATAAAACTGTTTTTCCGAAGGCATCAGCACCATCCGCCATCACGTCCGTTTCAGCCATTTTGAAGCCGAAGCTTCTAGGCAGAGCCGGGAACCGGTCTTTTTCTTTGTGTTTACTTCAGTCCGTCCCCTGCATAACTAGCTCCGGTCCTTCCCTAGAATTCCCTGTCCTTAGCAACATTTGTTTGTGTTGTTTCTCATTTAAATAAAAATTTTGAATACGATCGCAGTACAAAGCATATGAATTTATAAACACCTTTTTATGCTTCTGTTTTTATGTGAATTGAATTTGTTGGTAAGTTGCTATTATAATCGGGTACAACTAAAGAAGGCAGGGGCATTTGCCCCTCAAAGGCGGATGCACACGAGCCTCCGCCAATAGGCGCGCACTTCAGGTGACGTCATGAGTCGGACGGCCGGTGACCCCGCCGACGGAGAACATGCCTAACATGGCCGCCCTCGCTTCGAACTGTGCCGGGCCGCGTCAGCTGTGTGCGTATCCCTTCGTCAGAGTTACATCGAATTGTTTGTGGGCATCTGTCATGCCGGAAATATTATTGCAAGCTTACGATGCACAACTTGTGCCGCGTGCGTTTGTTCTGAGCCGTGAGGCGACGAAAAAAGGTTACAGTGAACATCGGTGACTGCGCTGCGCTGCGCTTCGTCTGGAAACAGGATCCCGCAGCGGCACACCGCTGCAAACAAATATCATGCGTGTTTGTTCTATGGTGTTTTGTTTTGCTCCTAATTGAAGCTAGGACGAGGAGAATTTGTCAAAGTCTGGTACCTACTGTGAGCGGCGGGTGTTTGTGTACTGTGCCCCTGCGTTTCTCGTCGGACGTGGCGAAGTGATGGAGCAAAACCATTCTCAGGATAAAAGAGAAAAGCGTGCGCGTATGAAACCAACCTACGTGTTCCTCAACCGAAAAGATTTGCGGAAGCAACCTCCAACGCAAAGATTTGTTGCTGCCAGCTCAGCGCGCAAACGATCGATCGTTGGCAGCAGTATAAGATAGCCGAGCGTCTAGCAGGGCGTCGTTCGAGTGTTGTGTATAACCGTCGATTGATAACTTTCCACCAGTGCTAACAATCAGTGACTAACACGCGCTGCTTGAGCGAATGTCATTTGATTATTAACGGTAAGGCGTGTGGGAGCAGTGTTTGTTTCTTTAATGTCAGCCTTAGTACTAATATAAAATTATGACCGATACGCTGGCGCATTTACAAGGGAGGTTGGCATAAAATCGCGTCTCTGTATGGATTAGAATTCTTCGCTACTGCACGCGCCAGCTGTAGAATGCCTGCTGTGACACAAGCGCACATCAGTTGTGCTGCCAGCGCTCGACTTGCTTTCCCACAACACAGCTTTGCGCTGCTTTTCGATTGTTATGATATGTTGGTACTAAAAAATTACTATGACAGTGAAGGCAACAGAGCCAAAATGTACAATCAAAAGTACGACAACGTAGGCACAGCTGCTTGTGAACTGACTCCTAATACTCTACTAGCGTCTGCGTTAAATGTGTGTGCATGTTTCCTTGCGTGTTAGTTTATATTTGTTATTTTCCCCTTTTTTGCATTTCAGATTTTAGTATTCGCGCTTGCGTTTGTGTGCATGTGTGTGAATATGTGATTGCTTCTGTGCGTGTATGTCATTAATATTCCTATTTCTGTCCTTTTATTTTTGTGTTTGTTCTTGTAATGATGCTGCTTCCACCTCTTCCGTTACAATTTCATTAAGTCGTCTCATTCAAAGCACCAAGTCCTGTGAATAGGAGGGCTGGCCTCTTCGGTGTCATTAAATTCTTACACTCTTGTCTTCCTTGCCTCCTCATTCTGCCATCTTGCTGTGTTTTCTCCTAATATTCTGACGTTGCTTCTTGGGCTGTTGTCGCAACGTGATTAACCAACTTGCGCTAAGGAAGCTTCTATCAGCCGTGACAACAGAAATACTGACAGATACAAAATGTTAAAAGCATCACGTGGTTTGCGCAATAACTTCGTCTCTTACCCCTGTTAAAGTGTTTATGCATCAGTGCATACTGCAGCTCGCCAGGAGTGCACATGAAAGGTTGCCATATTGTGCAACACCATCTTCCGATGTTGTGGCATTCAGTCTTAATAAATAGATGGTTTCGCTGCCCGTTACATGTGGGGGTACACATAACATTGTGCAGTGGATTATCATTTCCTGTCTTGACGCTTTCATCATTACAAATGCAGTTTTCTAGTGAATGGAGTCCAGCAAAGCAGTGCTTTGAGAGCTTTTGCAGCTTTCACCATTTATAACCGCACCAATATCACTATCTGAATCTGGCCGTCATTTTGCCTACGGCTTGCAATGAAAAAAGTGACTCACTAAAACACGTTCAACATTGCTGAGCATTTTTCCGCTACGTAAATACGACAAAAAAATGCTAGCAAAGTTATTCACGTTAATAATTGTGCTTGAATTCGCGTTAATGCCAGAGTCAGATAAATGAATTAAAAATTGGCTATGACAAGGCTGCGAATTTAGTGCAGACTGCTAACAGAGCCATAAAGCGTGCTCTGACTACTGTTATTTCAACATGGGGCCCGCCACACTCGACGATGGCTGCCTTAATGAACATTTTGGGCCTCAATAAGCTAATGATGTTTTATATTTATTCTCTTATTCTCATTACTTGTGTGAGGCAGATAACCAAATTAAACAATGCAACCACATGAATGGGCTTTGGCGTGCAAGCTGCTAACAGTGGCTGTCAATTTCGTGTTGACTACTGGTGTCGCAGAAGCACTGGCTATGACATGACTGCGATTTCCAGTGCAGACTGCTAACAGAGCTATAGAGCGTGCCTTGAATACTGTTATTTCAACATGGGGCCCCTCAAACTCGATGGTGGCTGCCTGAATGAGCATTTTGAGCCCGCCGAAGATAATGAGAGTTAACAGTTGTGTTTCAGTTCAGATATACCAGCATCCAAACATGTTTCTACGACACTTCTTAAATCGAGCACAATGTGTGCAGGACGTTGCTTATCAGAACTGAGCTTCTATTATAAGGAATACGCCATAAATGGAACTGCTTATTTATTTCAGAGGTCACGGAATAGATGGTTGTCTGTTGCGAACCAACCGGAAAAATTTTGGTAGCCCTAATAAAGGCTGTTCTTTCGTTAAAAGAAGCCGTCATGATTCGTCCAGTGGCTCAATGCCAGACAGCTCGCAGTCGGAGTCGCTTTCTTCAGTGTCATTTTCACCCAGCTGGATGATGATGGGTTGAATGTGCTCACTCCCAGGCGTGTCAAGTCTGAGCTTTGCCTCCAAGTCCATCACGTGCTGAATGCTCTTCGCTCAGTCTTCCGCCGCTACGTGCTTGATTTTCTCCCTCAAGGTGGCGTCGACCGTGGACAGCTTGAAGTCTCTGTTCTCCGCAGCGATGCCATTTCTGACCTTAGCCCACACAAGCTCAATGGGATTGAATTCGCAGTGGTATGGCGGGAGCCTGAGTACAATGCAACCGGCGCTTACAGCTGCATTGTCTACGATGTAGCTCAGAAAACGTGACTTTACAGATGCCACCAGCTCAAACAGCTGTTTCGTTATCATCCTTCCAGCGTTGGTGATGTTCTTGCTTGCGAGCCACTCCTGTATCTTCTCCTTCTTCCAGGCCGTCGTTGGCAATTTCTCTTCTTGCCGGCTATGATAAGCTGCAGTGTCTAAAACAATGACGCTACCAGCTGGCAACTTCTGCAGAACGCCATTAAACCATTCCTCAAAGCGATTGCCATTCACTTCATCGTGGTAGTCGCCTGTCTTTTGGCCTCGGAATGCATCCAAGCAGCCGTCGATGAAGCCATCCTTGCTGCCGATGTGCATGACGATCTGGCACTGACTTTTCTCATAAGGTTGTTTTAGACCCGTCGTTAGGCCATTTGCTCGAGCGAACAGGCGTCCGCGCTTCTGCACCACGGTGCCTGTCCACGCGATCGACCGAATGTGTCCCGCCGTCACCCATGTCTCGTCCAGGTAGATCATTTCGGCCTTCCACTAGGTAGCACTCCACGTCACGGAGGTAGCGGTTCCGCCAATCGGTGATGTCTTCCCGGTCGTTAACCAGCGAGTTGCGGCTTCTCTTTTCGTGCTTGAAGCCGATCTCGGCAAGCAGGCGACACACAGTACACCGCCTTAGTGATGGGAGTTCAATACGCTCCCAGAACTCGGTAATGATCTTCTAGACCATCGGTATCTCGTTGCGGCAAAAGAAATCGGGCACACATTACCTCAGCGCACAGAACGTGAAGCTTTCAAACTTCGCGCTGCGTCTTCTCTTCTGCGCATTGCGTGGGCGCTTTCGCGACGGCGTCGTCAGTTTGCCACCCGAAAAATGCGAAGCTTTAACTTCCTCCCTCACCCTGAACACAGTCCTTTCGCTGACACCGAGCATGTCAGCGACAAACTTGCTCGTCTCCTCTACGCTGCGTTCAGGCTCCCTGTTAGGCCAAAACGTGTAGCAGTGGAAGATCATGTTGCGGGAATCGCTGTTCAGGATGCGGCCGCTCTTGATCTTGCCGAGGCTCCTTGGTGGTGTGATCATCGATGCGACACAAGGCTCGTTCGGCAACAAAGGCTCGCGTTCCGATGTCACCTCGCTGGGCTCCATGGCGGAAAAGAGGTACGGAATGCCGTGCGCGAACGTGCGTGAACTCACGAGATTGTAGGTTCGCAACCGCAAAAAAAGGAACAAGTAACAACTGCTAAATAAGCCTCACACATTAAAAAAATCAGGTTGTGAAAACACACAAAAAGTACATATGAATCCTATGCTACTGATCCAGACTGTTTTCTAATTACACGCCCGGTGCCGTCGAATTCGCTCCGTAGCAGACGACGCACAGCGTTGTAGAAGGCACGGTGGACAAATCGTCTCGGTGGACAAATCATCCCCGCCTTGAGGGAAGATAGGAAGGTGGGAGTGGAAGAAGAAAGAGAGAAAGAAGTGCAGTAGTGGAGGGCCCAGGAATAATTTCAACATCGCACAGCAGCCGGGCAACTCTTGCTTTTCTCGTTCATTGAAACGTAGCCAGCACAGCAGGATTCGAATCCGGATCCTTCGGCTCAGCAGCCGAGTGGTCCAACGACGAGCCACGGCGCCGATTATCGGTGGACACCCCTGCCATCACCACGAAGGAAAATTGGTTCTGTGTAAAGGGAAGACTCAGCCAGTGTCTCATTTCCAGATGGACATCTAACCGCACCTTGAGGGAGGGAATGAAGGAAAGGATGAAGCAAGAAGAGCCGGACGGAAGAAAGAAAAGTGTCGCGGAGGTGGGCTCGAATTAATTTAGTTCATCAGAGGTGTTTCAAAGGGAACCGAGGACAGATCCATGCAATTATTGTTCTCAGTAAAAATTTATTCATCTGCTCTTTGTTGCTATGTTGACGTTTGTCAGGAAGAAAAAAAAAGACTCATGCTAGAGCAAAACTAAATAATAGTTTTAAGGCCACGAAAAGCAAAAGTCTGGAAGCCTGCAACGAGAAGGACCATTTGCTGCCGTTTTGAAGTAAATTGCAGTGTAGGATACAGCCCATGGGATCTGCGCAAAAATTCGGTGTCTACGCTTGTAGGTTATTTAGATAATTAACCGGTGTTAGGAGCGCCTTTATTATGTTTTTTGGTCTTTTATAGCATATAAAAGCTCCGGTTTCCGTTAGTGTGGTCTTTTTTTCGTTCGAATGCCATGGTCTTTCGATGCAGGCTAACTTCAGTTTCTCCGCGGTGTCCGTTTAATACCGTGAACGAAAAGTTGAAGGAGGAGTTCAGATAGGCGACGAAGGTGGGAGAGAATGAAGGAACGGAGAGCCTCCGTATTAGAGGGGGACTTTTGAATTTCGCCTCGATCGAAATGCGGCCGCCTCAGCGGGATTGCACGCTGCGTCCTGGGCTTGAGCAGGCGCGCATTCTAACCAGTGATCCACCTCGGTGGGTTAAGAAAATTGCTTGTAGTTTAGCTCTGGTTAACCCTGGTTGAAAGCGGAAAGCTGCATCTCTCTGGCTACGTTTGTGCTCGAGCAACTGGCGGTTTCCATAGATAGCCTTATATACTGCCACGCACATAATAGTAGGCATTTTTTTCGTTTGTTGAACATCTTCCTTTCTTCGAAACGACAATAAAGGGACCCACACAAGACAGTATATACTTATCTAGCTTCGGTGATATTAACAACTGTATTATTGCTCGTTGTATGCGCAAATATGGAACCAAATTCGGTGTAAAATGACGCGCAAACCCTGCAGATATTGAAGCGAAAAGCTTCACTACGGCTGCTTTTCGAGCCGTCAGGCTCCCCTCTCCTTCAACAACATATTCAGAGATATTACAGCATTTGCGCCTTAAAAGGCAGACACTCCCGAGGCCCGTGAAGGGTCTTAGTAAATCAAAAGAATGTCACCTTCAAAGGCTACGAACTATGTGGTTTAATGATCCAGCTACGCTTCACGCCATTGAGCCCGAGTCCTTTTCGGCACAGTGCAAATTTTTTGGCCAGAAGGCAAACTGATACCATATGGTATGGGTTTGTCAGGAAAATAACAGTATTGACATAATAAATTAGCCAACGTGGGAGGGCTGGGAGGCGGCAATGTCCTGCTCCGACCTCGAGGAACAACAAGCCCTCGTCGCCAGAGCACGGGCAACGGCTTTTACCAACGGTGTCCCGGACTACAGACCCGATCAGCCTTCCCTTAATCTAAATCGGTGTGGTTTCATCATCATTATAAGAGGCAGATGGTGAGATCAATAATATGTGGATGATCGCAACGTTTGTGATGACTCGCTGCGACATCATCCGCACCTCCGCTTACAGTAGCGACTGCCTTTGTGGTCAATGTCAGAAGAAACGTTTGCCTGTCAGTCAGTCTCTGATAGTCACTCTGCCGCACCATCTGCCGAAAGTGAACACGAGTTATTGAGTTAAAATAAATCCAAGTTATCAGGCAACTATTTTCTGCAGTAATCTGTGGCAGAGAACTGCAGATTTGGATAGAACGGCAGCAGCCAGAGCCTCCCGTATAAACTGTCAAAGGTAGTCTCGAGCGACAGTCTAAATAACTTCTTGAATACCAAGTTTGCTGCCTCTCTCAAGTACCCTTTGACTCGGTGATGGTCATCCCGTGCCACTAGGCAACGCAACGGAAAGGACAGTGTCAAATTTTTCATCACCTCTGGAATTAACAAATTTAATGGCCGCTCCACGAGATGCGCCTGTTCGAACATATGCAAAGTGCTGAGTACAACCAGCACAGTCACGCACTTATGTCAAACCACGTGACAAACACCAACGCATTGTCACAGCAGACAAACATTTCTGCACTTTTGCACTCGATTTGGCCACTGCAACGGGAGTATTATAGTGTTAGGCTACACTCGCGCCACATGAACTGGCGCTGCTCTAGCACGGCACTTTTGTGAACTATAGTGCAGAAAGTGCAGCCAATTGAGGAAACCTATACTCCGGTGTGCAATGTTGGTATCGTGCCCACAATGTGTACTCTGGTAAAAGACCTCGACAGTATACCTTTTCTCTTGTAATGACCATAAATAGAAGCATGTCTTACCACCCTTGCAGCTTCCTTGACTTTATATCGCAAGAGTCTTGTTGCCTGCACTTGGTCTAGCCATCCTGACAGTTGTAGAAGGTCTTTGTACATCTGTCGGTAAGCCTTTTTTAACATGTACATATTACGAACTTGCATACTGGGCTGAATCTCTTCCTCCTGTGCTTTCCATTCATGAAACTGTAAATTGTGCAAAAATATACTGTACAAAATATTATGCACACAGGTGTTAAAATTGAAGTACTCAATATCAATGACAAATGAAAAATGCTCCTCTGCTCATCAAGCGTCGTTGTTGAAAAAAAACATTATGGATTATATGCACTGTTATTTCCAGTACACTGTCCCCACTTGTATATGCTTAGAAGTTGAAACTTTGCACCTTGCAGAATATACGGCGCAATTTTTTTTTTCAAAATTGCTCAGTATATCTTCAAAAGCCCAATGCGTCTCAATCCCAAACGTTTATGATACTCGAGCTGTGCTTCTGCTGCAGTCACCTGAATACATATTGGAATGCGTGTGTGCTGCCTGGTCCTATTTTCTACCTAAATAACATCCACTTTCTCGTAGAACTGTGCAATTAGGTTACAGAATGCAATATGTTAGAGTCATTGGCTTGCGGACAGGTGCACCTGAAGATACTGAAGGCATGGGCCTTTATTAGAGACATGACTTTTTTTTTCCTCTTACAGTCCAGATCAGATATGATCAGGGCTTGCATATGCATTTTGATGCGCGGAATATATCTACCGGGTGCAGACTGTGTACTAGAAATAATGGCAATTCTTCCAGAGCTTAGGTGCGTTAACATCGGCAACAGTGACCAGCCATGAGCAAACATTGCCGTGTTTCATATTTTTAAAAACGCGACTTGATCGCGCCGGACAAGCAACTCTGTCTGCGGATTCTAAACAGGGTTTTCCGCTGCAATATGCAACGACGAACATGTGCTTCTTGATCGCGCAAGTAAGCTTTTTCGCGTGCAGCTGTCATATTATTAGAGCTTCTCGAAATCGACTCAAACAATAAGGGCACTGATATGCTTGGGTATCGAGACCGAGGTCTTCACCGCATGACGATGAACTCTGTATACGACGGAGGGAAGCCTTCAGGAGGGTTAGTAAACTTGAAGGTTTATTTACATATTTACCACAGAAGCAGGGAGACCAAAAGTCAGAGATGAAGTGCTGTGAAACCAGCCAAATTGCGGCTTAAATACAGTGGATATTCCCTAGGCACCTAGTTAGGGAAACCGGTGGCTGATCAAGCGTCCAATGGGCAGACACACTCTTCATAGTCTCCGCCCTAACCCCGTGAGCGCTCCGCACTCACAAACACGTGCACAAGCGATAAGGAATCCTGGCGCCTTGAGGTCCTGGAATGCGGTTTCCGACGGTTTGACCAGGTGCATAAGGTCGTTGGCTTTGTAGGCGGTGATCCCTTCCGTCGAAAGATGCGTCCTGACGGTCCCGGTGAATTCCAGAGGGTAAGATGAATCAGCCGTGTCCGCCCCCGCTTTGTGTGGCCGCGCAGGTGCAAGCGAGCGAGGAGGGCCAGGCGCCTCTGTTCGGGTCTTTCTGCCGGTCCACGTGAGGGCACAGTTCGGGAGAAACGCCGCATTCCATACTCCGGACGAAGGGATTGGAGGCCTTTCGTCACAGCTCGCCGTCGCCAGGAGCCGTTCCTAATCTTCTTCTCAGGACGACAGCACCTTTGGTCAAATATAGTTCGATGGCGCCTGCCGGGCTCGTCTGTTCCAGCTGTCGGGGCCTCCGATAACAACAGCACTTAATTTTGCCGAAAGGAAATCCGCGCAAAATGAAAACAGAACGAAAGACGAGAGGACGCAAAAGCTTGATCCAAGAAGGCACATCACCGGCTTCAGAGTTACGCATCTGTATAGATTTATTTACAGCTCGCTCTAAAAGAGTTCGCAAGGTATTACGCTCGGATCGAGGCCGAGGCTTTCCATTCCGTGATCCCCGCTTTCTACTGCTTGTTAGGCCAGCTAGCAAACCGATTGTAAATATGCACGCAACGGACTGTGGCAAACAATTCCGCGCAATATTTGTGCGCAGGTTAGTGAAACAAGCAGTTTTGTTTTCTAGCTCGACAGTCCAATCAAAAAGTATATATAGCGTCAGCTATTGCCAAAGTACGCGTCCGTCGATCGAACACTGTCGTCGCAGTCGTCCTCCAGAGACCCTTTATTTCGAATATGTCCTACAAAACGTCATGCTAAACAGGTACGGAC
The DNA here is from genome assembly GCA_030143305.2 of Amblyomma americanum. Classification (NCBI taxonomy): domain Eukaryota; kingdom Metazoa; phylum Arthropoda; class Arachnida; order Ixodida; family Ixodidae; genus Amblyomma; species Amblyomma americanum. The sequence goes on along the minus strand of JARKHS020008243.1, from coordinate 78,465 downwards.
CGGAAATTGAAACTCCCGCACGAAATGTCAGCGCTAACAAAACCTAATAGGGGTTTTGTCGAGCATTCTCCAGGACTGTACATGCATGCAGTGCCACGCGAAGTCGACCACATCTGTCTGTTGGCACCCAGTGGCCGGAGTGCACCTGCGTAATTTACAAGTGGCCTATGGCTTGTCGTGCATGCACATTTCCATGCAACTCTGATCGTGGTTAACCTCATATCTTTAAAGGCTGTATGGTACGCCAAGTGGGGCGGCGATTGTCACAAAGTGCACAACAGAGCCCGCCGTTCGAGCGCGCTCTACACAAGCCACAAAAGGAGCACAGCACAAAGCACGGATAAATAAGAAATATGAGAAGCTCGCAGAAAAAGCTACAAATTCACCCGTTGCACACACATATGCGCGCGGCGGGAAAATTTGCTTCGCATTCGCATAAACTTGCTCAAGAACGAAACCCTCTCCCTACCAACTCAGCGAGAAAAAAAAACATTGAGAGACGTCACAGCGGCTGACTGCTTTCAAATTCATGCACGATACAGAATTACCTTTGTCGTTCCCAGAGTGAAGTTGCAGATTTTCGGCAGGGAATTGGTGTACTATGCAGCAGTGATGAAGCAAAGTTTCCCGCGTTGCAGCCCGCTGCTGCACTGATCGCACTTACGGAATGCTCCTTCCGTCTCCAACTTTTGGGCATTTCTAATATGCTGCAGCACGTTCTTCCGCTAAGTGAAGACCTTGCAGCAGACGCTGAAACGTCCATAATGATCAGGATCGTCGTGATGCGAGTCACGATCACAGCGATCAGGTTGATGTTGACCCTCATTGGGACACTGCCGCCATTCCGGACAGAAGCAGGCGCGCGCACTCTGAAAATCGGGGGAATAAAAAAAATCTAAGGAAAACGTGTTTCCCCCAACCAGAGATGACGTCATTTTTTTTTCTACCAAACAGCAGCGCTTCCAGCCTACCTGCCCCAAACGGTTGTGTCCCCGTTGGCGGTCGCGCGAACTAATGGCGCTGCGGTCGAGACTCGCTCCGTCGGCGAGGCCGCCGCCGCTCACTGCCGCGAACGACGCAACGCTACGATGCCGGCGCGTAGGGATATAAAACTTCCGGAAATTTCCAGCCCCGGAAGAAAACAAGGAAAAAAAGTTTTTTTTCGGAAATATTGGAAATATGTAAAAACCCCAGAAACATGCTTAATACAGTACGCTCAACTGTATTTTCAACACCGATGATTTTTTCTGCGCGCTTTCCAGTCGTTAACTCCTATAATACAACCGCTTTTTTATTTCAAACGTCTTAACTGCAAATTTGATGTTTTAGTCCATTTAGTATTGCTGATTTGGCACCTGTAATCGCAAATGGCGGCGTCCGGTGACGTTAACGCGTGCTAATGCGCGCTTTGTGAGAGCGGTCCGGCAACAGCGAAGCGAGTTTTGAGTCTTGAGGTGCCCTGATTTCTCCTGGACTGCCGTGTAGGCGTGCGGAATCGGTCTTGAATTCCTTGCCGTCGCAATCATGATGAGACTTCTTTCGAACATTTGGGCGAACTTTTGACGTAATAGACAGCGGTAAGGTCCAGCGGTGTGAAGGTATTCTGGGCCAAGTACGGGTTTCCGAATGCAACGCGCTTGAGAAGCCCCATTGCAAAGGTCTGGGAAATATCCATCGGACATTAGATACTTAGCACAATCGGTACAAGTAGGGCTTCGGTACAAGAAAAGCTTCGGAAAGTTCATCTGGCTGCATGCGGTCCGGAAGTTGTGACGTCGGGGAGTCTATCATCAAAAAATAACAGCATGACGCACCAGAAAGAGGCTGGAGGACTAGCTACTCAGAATGTTTCCATGGAAACATTCCTTCAGAGAGTGACACCGGAGTTTGAAAACAAGATTGATGAAGGCCTGGCACGAGCGATATACTTTAGTGGAGCACTTCTGCCGCTCACAGATAGCAAATACTGGCGGGAAGCTTTCGAGCTTCTAAGGCCCGCATTTGTGCCGCTGTCAAGGCATTCGCTGGACGGGCTTGTTTTGGAAGCTTACTACGTCCGGGTGATGACACAGGTGGAAGAAAAAAATCAGTTCGGCGCTCAGCATCTCGTTGCTTACTGACAGCTCGACCATTGTGTGCGTGGAGAGCGTCACGCAATAAAGCAATGCTTTAATCAAAAATCGTCTATAAAAAATGAAAAAATGAATATCATTCTATGTTGCGTATCGGCATACGCTTTGCGTAACAGATAGACCTGACAGATTTGGTGATAATTACTTCCTACTAGTGACATCTTCTTCAAAGAAAGGCGCATAACAAGGCATAGTTCGCAATTCACGTTGCCAATAGCACTTTTCGCATCTAATGCCACCATGCTCGACAGTCAGCGGTATGAGTCGTACACTGATAATAAAAAACAAGTAAGCGCTATGTTGTTGAAAATGCCAAAAAGTATTTCAATCTTATTTCTCTTTTGGGAACAGGTAGGAGGAAGAGGAGGAAAAAACTTTTATTGCTCTATTAAGCAGAGGTGTTAGCGGCTTCCGGATGTCTTCATCCCTTGGGCTGAAGTCCCGGTTGATCCGGTGGTTGGTTCCCTTGTTCCAGGGCCCCACTGAGCCGTGCCGCCTCGCATGCGTGCTGCACTAGTCTTCTTTGGACCGACAGCTCGCTGCTGGTGAGCAGACCCTCCCACTGTTTCGCATTGGGCTCTTTTAAGTTATGGAAGGAGAAGTTGTTCTTGCATTCCCATGCGATGTGGCATAAAGTGGGGGTTGCCCGGCACCACGTGCATGTGTCTGCGCATTGGTTCGGATACATTTTGTGGTGTTTGTGTGTAAGTTGTGGAAGGTTCCTGTCTGCAGTCTTCGCCAGCCGACTGCTTCGTGCTGTGTTAAGAGTGGGTGTGGCGGGGGATAGGTTATTCTCCTGCCTTTGTGATAATTCAGTATCTCCGCGAACGTTGGCTCCACCGTCGTGGTGGGTTCCGAGTCCGTTGATGTATCCGCTCGGTTAGTAAGCTCGCGAGCTAGATCATCGGCCCTCTGGTTCCCCTTCACTCCGGCGTGTCCCGTTACCCAGAAAATTTTATGTTGTATTTGTGTGCTCGGAGGCCCTGCTTGGGGGATTATGGGATTATGCGCAGCGCCCCTTTGCTGATTCTACCTGCGGTGTAGTGTCAGCATGCCGTTTTTGAGTCCGTGAGAATTGTTAGCGACTCGTTCCTACGATACTCTTCGGCTACCGCTAGAGCTACGGCGGTCTCTTCCCCTTCCGCTACCGCTAGAGTACGGCGGCTTCTTCCCCTTAGGATACCCTACAGCCTCTCAGTGTTGCACGGGTGATCATGTCACCTTTGTGGTTCACCACCACTGCCGCAACTCTGTGTTCTTTAGAGTTTCTGTCCACGGATGTAGGGCCGCATTCGTATATACTATGTTTGTCATTCGCGAGGTGCTTTTCTACATATAAAAAAAAGGATGAGGTAAATTTGATGTACGCATAATAAAGCGGAAACAGCGACTACATTGATCAGAATGTTATCCGTAGCAGCGGCAAAAATTAACTTCAAAATTATTGCCATGCATACATACCCACGTTTCCATATTTAAAAGGAAACTGCAAAACAGTACAGCATGCTGTGCTGTACATCATACCGTAAGCACTGCAGTGCTTACGGTATTAGGTCCCCGCTCGAAACGAACGTAATCCAACAGGGGCAATGCGAGGACACAGCATACTAAACCGTATCAGTTGTTTAGCCTGTCTTATAAAATGGCACCATCGCTAATTGGTGCCAAACTAATTTTAATAAATTAAGAATGGCACGCTAGCTCGAAACTATTCTGATTCTTCTGACACAACTGCTTCGCTGGGTTTTATAGCTGAGCACGTTAATTTTCAAGACATTTCTATTGATTGGCACGACACAGTGCCTGGGTTTTTCCCGATTTTGATGCCTTATGAAAAAATCTGGAAAATAGTTTTTTTTTAATTCTGTTTTTTTCCGAGCCCTCCCATTCCTAGCAGCCTGCGCGTCGTGTGCTTGACGGCTTCATTTTTTTAGTATTTTGTGACATCTTGCCTCTCTATGCCGTCCTCTTTTCACCGCGGTGCAATTGCAGGTATCGCAACTATGACTAGGAAGGTCGTCATTTCTGCGGGGTGCCGAAAGACCCCTACGCTGTCGAACACGGACACAAGAAGACACGCAAGACAGCATGGGTGCTGCGTCCGTTTGGCGTTTCGCCTCCATCGAGACGAGGCCGCCGCGGTCGGGTTGGAATCCGCAAACTCCGGATCAGTAGCCAAGCGCGCTTACCACTGAGCCACCGTGGCGGGTGGCAGACACCTCAACCGCGCCCCGAGGGAAGGACGGAAGGTGGCAGTGAACGAAGAAAGAGGTGCCGTAGTGGAGGAACCCGGAATAATTTCAACATCGCACAGCACTTAGGCGCCTCTTCCGTTTCTGATGCATCGAAAAACGGCCACCGCAGCTGGATTCGATTCCGGGTCCTTCGGTTCAGTTCAACAGCTGAGTCCTCTGACCACGAGCCTTCGCTCCGACTGCCGGTTGATGCTCCAGCCTGATCATCATCATCGGCCTGACTACACCCACTGCAGGGCAAAGGCCTCTGTGAAGTTCGCTGACCTTTCAGCAAACTCGTTGGTCTTGTGTTTACAAGGACGCCCGCCAGCAAGCAGGGGAGGCCGAGACGGGATGGGACCCTTTGTTGGCGACTTCCGACCCACTGCTGTGGCTTTCTTTGCGAACACGAGACCGACCAGTTTGCGGAAAGGTCAGCGAACTCCACGCCTCCCAACCAAGAATGTAACGCAGACACGTGCTGTCAGTGTGACATAGAAGTCCAGCCACACTTTCCTGAAACAACAAAATTACACACACGCGCACATGTATGATCGGCTGTTCAATCAGTCCACAAACACGCACGCACGAGTGCACAATGCGGTTAATTCAATCCGCAATGTGCACGCGGCAAAAGGAGAAACTCGTTGCAGCTGTTCCTGTTAAGTCCCAATCTGCTGCTGGAACCTTTGAGGCTTCCGGATCTGCCTGAAGCTCTACTAAAGCCCCGGGTTTGTCGCGAACCGAATCGTGGGAAATGCCGAAATGCTCCTCCAAACCTGAGCTCAGATTTTCTTCTACTAGCTGCGGCCTTTCAGAGTGCTCTATCAGTGCGTGTGTTTCCGAAGTTACCAGCAGCCCTAAATCTATAGCTAGATCTGCTGTCACTGTCAGTGCGCATAGTGTCAGCACCGGCTGGTAAGACAACTCATCTTTGGCAGCTAGATTGCCATCGAATCCGCCAGTTGAGTTTCGCCTCTTCAGACTGCGCCAATTGCAATCCCCTTCAGGTGGAAATGAGAGGAAACACCATGATGATGATGAAATCGGGGTTTCTTGATGACCCGGTGGTTGTAACTCGCAAACATTCACGTTACTCGAAGAAAAGGGAAGGTTAACTATTTATTTACAACATAAATAAAACAAGAAGAAACAAAGCAAGGAGAAAACTATTTACATTACTAAACCGTTGATAAGACTAATTCAGCCCTCGTTCAACCCAGAGCGCTTGTTTTTCAACCCTCTGTCTCCGCCCTTAGCGGGGACTGCAACCAATAAGATTACAAGCGACTCACCTCACCAATCAGTGGTTATGGAAAGGAAAATAAGGTTTCCGTCAACTAATCACAGATTGGGGAAGGGTACTGATTAAAAATTTTGGAAAGGAGAGGTTGCAATCAAATACACAAACAGCACAAACGCGACTACCCTTTCAAACGGCACCCATGGCACAGCCGTTACAACTTTCCTGACATTGCAATCTGCTTTCTCCCTCGCACACGCGACAAACATATGCCGACGAGACGATCTCTCCGGTTGTTCACAGAACCTATCAAAAGAGAAGAAGACAGTCGTTACGGGAATAATGGGTTTCATGGTCACTCGGCTCCTACCCAGCAGTATTTCCTTCATTCTCGAAGGCTCGGCAACCCCCTGACAATGCACACATGTCCACAGCTGTATCGGCTTAGGGTTCTTTCCGGAGGGTTGGGCCCGTGACGACGCGGAGTAAACAAGGACGTCCGCCGCAAGCACTGGAGACCGGGACGTGACGGGTCTCCTTGTTGGCGACTTCCGAGCGGCCTTCCTTGCGAACGAAGACCAACGAGTTTGTGGAAAGGACTGCGAACTCCACAACCTCTCAGACCATGTCTCTCCAATTAACCCTGTCCTTCGCCAGCCGTATCCACCCTATGCCTGCAAACTTCATAATTTCATCCGCCCACCTAACCTTCTGCCGCCCCCTGCTACGCTTACTTCCTCTTGGAATCAACTCCATTACCCTAAGGACCAGCGGTTATCTTGCCTTCGCATTACATTCCCTGCCCATGATCATTTCTTCGTCTTGATTTTGACTAGGATGTCCTTAACTTGCATTTGTTTCTCAACCAATCTGCTCGCTTCCGGTCGCTTAACGTTAAACCTATCACTTTTTTTTCCATGGCTCTCTGCGTTGTCCTTAACTTAAGCTGAACCCTTTTAGTTAGCCTCCACGTTTCTGCCCGTAGGTGAGTACTGGTAAAATAAAGATGATGTACACTTTTCTGTTAACGAATATTGGTAAAATGCCATTCATGATCTGAGAGAAACTGCCATATGCGCTCCACCCCATTCTTATCCTTCTTGATATTTCTCTCTCCTGATCCGGATCAGCTTCTACTATCTGCCCTAAGTAGGCGTATTCTTTATTCCTTTACCACTCTCAGCCCCTCGCTGTCAATTGTGAACTGCTGTTTTCTTGCTAGACTGTTGAACATTACTTTGGGTTTATGCATGTTAATCTTTAGACCCAGCGTTCTGCTCTGCTTGTCTTACTCATTGATCATGATTCGCAATTCACCTGTTGAGTGACTAAGCAAGGCAATGTCAGCAGCGAATCGCAGATTATTTAGGTATTCTCCATTTTCTTTTATTCTCAACTGTTCCCAATTCATGCCTCGGAATACCTCTTGTCAACAGGCGGTGAATAGCATTGGCGAGATCGTGTCTCCTTGCCTGACGCCCTTCCTTATTGGAATTTTATTGCTGATTCTATCGAGGACTATAGTAGCTGTGCAGTTGCTACACACATCTTCCAGTATTTTAACATACGGCTCTTCAGCACTCTGATTACGCAATGCCTGTATGACTGCTGAGGCTTCCACTGAGTCGAATGCTTTCTCGTAATCAATGAAGGCTATATATAGGGGTTGGTTATATTCGGCGCATTTCTCTATCACCTAATTGATAGGATGAATGTGATCTATTGTGGAATAGTATCCATTACGAAAGCATGGCTGATCATTTCCTTGATTAAAGTCTAAGATTTCCCTGTCTCTATTAGCGATCACCTCAGTAAATACCTCGTATGAAACAGATAGTAAACTGGTCGCTCTGTAATTTTTCAATTCCTTGGCGTCTGATTTTTAATGAATTAAGATAATATCTGCGTTCTTCCAAGATTGTGGTACAGTAGAGGTCATAAGGCATTACGTATACAGGGTGGTTAGTTTTGCTAGCACGATCTCCCCGCCGTCCTTCAAGAGATCTGCTGTTAACTTATCCTCATCAGCTGCTTTTCCCCTTTCCATTGCTCTTAAGTCTTTCTTTACTTCCTCTTTCGCTACTGGCGGGATGGCACATTGCTGTGCGCTACTGTCTATCTCATTAACGTTCTGATTACATTGGCTACTGTACAGACTTGTGTAGAACACTTCAGCTACTTGAACTATCGTATCCACATTGGTAATGACATTGCCGTCCTTGTATCTTAGCGCATACATCTGGTTTTTACCTAGCCCTAGTTTCCTCTTCGCCGCTTTTAGGCTATTTCCGTTCCTGACAGCATGCTCCATTCTCTCCACATTAAACTTCCATATGTCGGAAACCCCCTCCCCCTTAGAGCTTATTCATTAACTTCCATAGCTCTGCCAGTTCTATTCTGTCGGTAGGGTTAACACCCTCATGCTTTCACGTTTCTTAATGAGATATTTCGTCTCCTGAGATAGCTTGCCATTATTCAATCGAGCCGCCCTACCGCTTACTTCTACTGCGCACACCGTAATGATAGCTGTCAGATTATAGTTCATTGTATGAACATTAAGATCGTATTCTTCGGTTAAAGCTGAATGTCTGTTCTGCAGCCATGTCCTGAATTCCTGTATTTTCCCTCTTACCGCTAACTCGTTAATGGACTTGCTCTTCACTAGCTTCTTCCGTTTCCTCTTCAAGACTAAGCGAACTCGAGACCTTACCATTCTGTGGTCGCTACAGCTCACCATTCCGAGGACGGCCACATCCTGAACGATTCCACGTTGAGCGCATAGTATGAAGTCGATTTCATTTTCATTCTCGCCATTGGGGCTCGTCCAGGACCACCTCCTGTTCTCTTGCGGAAGAAGGTATTCATGATATGTAAGTTTTTCCTATCTGCGAATTCGACTAATAACTCGCCCCTGCTATTTCTAGAACCTATCCTATAGTCCCTTACCGCGTGGTCGCCAGCCTGCTTCTTACCCATTTTCGCATTGAAGTCGCCCATCAGTACAGTGTAGTGCGATTTTACTTTGTTCATTGCCGATTCCAAGTATTCACAGAAGCTTTCCACGGTCTGGTAATCAAGGCTGGATCAAGGTACGTAGGTCTGCGCCTCTTCAGCTTGTACCTCCTATTGAGCCTAATTACAATAGCTGCTACCCTCTCACTAATACTATATATACAGAGCTCCTCTAGGTTGCCGGATATATTGTGATTAATGAGGAATCCTACACCTATTTCAAGTCTATTCGCTAATCCGCGATACCACATTATGTGCCCGTCCTTTAGTACAGTATACGCCTCACCTGCCCTCCTAACTTCACTAAACCGTGTGACTTATTAATTCCCGCTAGTTCCTCGAACACCACTGCTAGGCTAGCCTCACTAGATAAAGTTCTAGCATGAAACGTTGCCAGGTTCCGATTCCCATGGCGGCCTGTCCGGAGCCAAAGGTTCTTAGCACCCTCCGCTCCGTCACAGGTCTGACCGCCCCCATGGTCAGTTGCTTCGCAGCTGCTGGGGACTGAGGGCCGAGGGTTAATTGGTTTATTCAAAGAAGGTTGTGACCAAGTACTACACCAGTAGTGTGACCAAATACTGTTCAGATGAGGGAGTGTGTTGTCGGTACTTGTCACCGAGATCAGGCCGTACCCCAGGCCTGCTTATGCAAATCCATCGACATGCGGAATTGTTTTCTTCAACCCGGTGGAGAATTGCACGGCACCAGGATTCGAAACCCGGTCCTCTTGCACGCAAGGCGGACGCTCTACCTCTACGCCATCGCTGCGTGAGCCTCACCACGAGGGAAAACTGGCTTTGCGGAAACGAAAGACAGCCATTGTCTCATTTCCATATGGACACCTTAACCGCACCTTGAGGGAAGAAAAAAGACTCATGCCTGAGCAAAATGAATTCCAAATTTCCCCGCCCCAGAAGTCAATGTCTGCACGCTGAAGAGAGAAGCGCTGTTTTCTGGTTTTGAAGTAAACGGTTAACAGCATTTAGGATCCACGCAAAAATTCGGTGTCACGAATTCAACTTATTGGCGTAATCAGCCGGTGATGGCAACACTTGTATTAACTCTTTTGGTCTTTTCTAGCTTATAAAACCTCCGCTTTCAATTAGAGTAGTCTCTTTTTCAACAATGGTTCATTGGAAAAACACCCGTAAAAGCACAAAGAGGGTATCTGTGCTCACAAAGAAAAACGGAACAAACCAAATGATCTCACATCAAGTGACCTCACGTTACAATATCTCACATCAGATGACCAGTTTCTCTTCGATGTCCGTTTAATACCGTGAAGGAAAAGTTTTCTGAGATCAGAGAGGCGAGGAAGCTGGGCGAGAAAGAAGAAAGACAGAGCCTCCGTAACGGAGGACATGCTTTTTGGATTTCGCCTCGATCGAGACTCGGCCGCCGGAACGGGCTTTTACACTGCGTCTTCGGGCTCAGCAAGCGAACATTCTAACCACGTACGTTGCCTACTGTACCTTGCTCTTCGGAAGGTTGTAGAATTTACTTAAGTCTACTTCACAGCAAGCTTAGGCCCATCATTGCACTTTGCAAATTTTATTCCTCAGTAGTTCAGAGTAATTGGCCGAGTTATTCACAAGGAATATTGTCACCAAATTGGATCTTTTTGAGGAATCCCCCAGTAACTCTTATAAGTAAATTCTCGCAGCCTAATGTTCTCAATGCACCCTTTCATATTCTCCTCATTTGACAGCTTTTATGATTTTTACTTTCGCAGTCTAAAGGAGATCTATGGCCGCTTTGTAGTCCCTGCAAATGTTTTCAAGCGTATTTACATGTCCCTGATGAATGCCTTAGATATGCTATGCCAGCATGATAGCTGGTGTTTCCGTGGAGTCAAATGCTTTTCAACTTTACCGTAAGCAGTAATGTTAGAGCCTTGTCATATTTGCCCATTTTCCTACGGCCTAAATAATAACATGAATGCGATCGATTGCCAAGCGCTTGTTGACATTTAACAGTGTAAAACACAAGGAACGACATAAAAAACAGACAGCGTAATAAGTGTTTGCGCTATCTCTGTTTTTCGTGTTGTCTCTTATGTTTTGTGCTGTAGAGCATTATGGATACCCAACTAGCCTGCACCTGCACCCTAGTGAGTGCATCTTCCGAGAACCAGTCTATTCTCTAGGGCGGGATTCCTCAAACTGGGTTCTATGAAACCCTTGGTTTCCTTGAAGTGCATTTTTGGTTCCCCCGAGCACAATTATCCACGCAAGCCTCAAGCCCACCTTTTATTTACCCACTTTCTTTTGGGACTATCACACTGCAGCTGCTCCTAGAAAACTCTATGACTGCAGAGCCAGTCAACGTTATTCGAATTCAGGCATTTTTTGAGAGGCTGTGAATCCGCGTGTTCATTCTTGCATGCATGTCAGGCAGGAAGAGCTGGAAGTCAAGACACATGTTCTTCAGCAGGTTTTGAATGTATCTGGGGTTCCCTAAAACTAAAGAGATTGAGAAGCCCAATTCTAGAGCACGGGAAATTTTCAAGATTTTACTAACCATTAGCTCAGAAAATGTCTTCCACACAACAGACCATAATCTAGTGGATCTGTAGTTTTTCGTCTTTTGTGTGTGTGTGTGTGTGTGTGTGTGTGTGTGTGTGTGTGTGTGTGTGTGTGTGTGTGTGTGTGTGTGTGTGTGTGTGTGTGTGTGTGTGTGTGTGTGTGTGTGTGTGTGTGTGTCCTACTCTAGCATTCTCGCATATTTCAGGAGCACTTGACGCCACGAAGCATTGTGTGCATAGGGATGCAAGCTTTTTGAGCACCATTTCTTTGCCATCTTTCAGAAGACCTGCAATCACTTGCCCTTCACATGGTTTGCTTCTTCCCTTCCATGCCTTTAATGCTTCCTTCACACCTTCCTTAGTTCCAATTGGAATTTTAAATTCTTTAGTCCAATACTGCAATAAATAGATGTAAATATATTAATAGGCAATTAAAATAAAAATAAGGCTGGATTGACTATAGCAACAGCCGCAAGAAAAGTAAATGGAACACGAAAGTGATTTTGAAGTAAGTTTTATTGCAGGACAGCTTAAAATTGTACCCAGATAATGACAGGCATGGCAAGCGCAATCTACCATGCTTAGCATCTACCAAAATCATAAACCTTAACTGATATGCCACGCCTCAATGCATAAAACTTTAAATCGGCTTCTGTGGTACATTCTCTTTTCCTCTCAACAGTACGATCCAGAACATAAATCCTCTATTAGTTCAACTATTGTATCCAATTTTTAGCTAATGACATCTTCACCTTTGTTTTTTCCGATGTAAATCTAGCTTCACCGTGCGCTTTCTTTCTCCCTGTGCACTTAGGGACAACACACTCCTTCAAAGTAAGTTAGGGTTTCATCTGTTTCTCAGTCAGCAAGAAGCATGCAGCATGGGAGGTTGGAGGCAAGAAGCATCAAGTCTGAAATAGGGATGCTAGAAAATGGTGCAAATCTTTGAAAGTCAAAAGATCTCGACATTCCTAGAGCAAGGAATGACGTGAATAGCAGCACCTTGTTCTATCTGCTTTGTCACATTGTCGCGAATCAGTAAAGCGTCCCCGACTTTCCCGAAAGAGAACGCCTTTGCGTGCAGGTTCGAACAAGAGAAAAAAAATCAAAGAAAATGAAACAAGGCCGTATTTAAAATTTAAAGGAAAAAGGCCAATAAGAAACGGAAACGAGAACAAGAAAAACACACATTCAACAAGCGTAAAACATATCAGAATAATGGAAAGCGTTCACCAGATATTGAGCGTCCCAGGTGAAATGGCGATGCCTTGCAGAGAGGATGAAATGCGGGTTGATGAACTGCGACGCGTCGATGGCTTTGCGTCGACGGAGGCGGCGACAAAGAGTTAGGTGGTAGTAGGAGCGGAGAGGACTGCAGGAAGACGCCGGTGGGCTCTCGTTAACAGCCCGAAGAACTTGGCAGCAGCAGAAAGAAAAAGCGCAACTGAGACCCGTCGATGGCGTCCTGAAACACAGGAGGCTTAATGCAGGCTATCCAAGGGTGCCTTTTGGCAGCACGGACCCTCAGTCCATCGGCTGCCACCTCCACGCTTGCAAGGAACGCAGGAGGCCTGCGTCAGTGATCCAAGGGAGGTCGACGGCAGCACGGACCCAACGTCCGACGGCTGCCACCTCCACGCTTGAATGGCCTGATCTCCGCTGCGCTGTCTCCTTTCACACATTGGGTTTCTGACACGTCAGCTCTCCGCTCCTCGTGCTCGCCACGCTCTTCGTCGCTCGTCGCCTCGAACACACCATTCGCACGGGCACACGCGCAACGCTGGGCTGGCACGCGCAGCGCTCCTGCTGTCCGTCGCACCACTGTCGACGCACCCCGTTCAAAAATTCCTTGAGGATTTGTTGTGCACCTCACATATGCCCCCCCCCCCTTCGGAAATTTTTTTGCGTAGAAAAAACTGCCGTCGGTGCAAACAACACGAATGTTCCCGTGGGAAAGAGACAAACGCCGTTGATGCACAAATGGTAGTATTCATGTGGTAAACTGTCAAGTTAGACACCGCCGAAGTGACCATAGGGACTTGACACAGTGACACATCGAGGCACATGGAAACGCGCACACAGTGAATATTGGGTCAAGCATTATACATCTGGCAAAAGGAAAATAGAAACCTTAGAAAACATCGGACACAAACTTTACATGCGTCTGTACCATAAACGTGAATATGTACACATTGAACAACCCATAACCGGAGAACTAAGGGAGAATAAAAACAACCGACAAATACTACTACACTTTATTTGCACAGGTTACAGTTGCAAACACCGGACTATAGCACTCTACATCGGGTATCGCCCTGCGGCAATTTGTAAACTTCTCATGCTATAAGAGCCCACGTTTTCTGATCCTGTCAACTTCGATTAGAACGAGAGATGAAGCTTGCACGGTCTCTTGGGACGCACGCTCTTCGTATCGCTTAAGCATATTGATGTGGAACAGCTTCTTAGTGTGGCCCAAGTTGATCCAATAATCCACGTCATTCTTTTTGCCAGAAACCACGAATGGACCCTTCCACTATATCAGGGGTTTATTGTGGCTACTCGGAAAAATAATGATTGCACGATCTCCAACCCTGAACTGCCTCTTCTTGCTGTTCCTGTCATAGTACATCTTGTGAGAATGTTAGGCGCACAACGAATTTTGATGTGCCGCTCTCACAGTTTCTCGAGAGTTTCTCTAAAATGGAGAACATAATCATTTTCGTCTTCATGTCTTCTCCCAGCTCTTCCCTGGTACAGAGCTCTCTGAGGACTGCGAGCGGTCTTCGCACATGTGGTCCAAATATCAACTCGAAGGAAGAAATCCCCAGGCTCGCCGGCGGCACCTCTCTGTATGCGAACAAAAGCGGAGCGATATAATGACCTCATGTTTTGGGCTGCTTATGACTGAGCCTCCGCAGCATCTGCTTTAGTGTGCCGTTAAATTTCGCCACCATCCCATTGCACATTGGATGGTAAGGTGTGGTGCTCAGATGTTTCACCGCCAAGAGATCATTGAGCTCTCTCATCATTTCGGAAGTTAAACAGGAGCCCTAGTCACAAAGGATCTCTCTCGGAAAACCTATCCGTGAAAATATCTCCACCAATCCTTCTGCCACGGTTGCTGAATTTATCTTAGGCAGAGCCACGGCGTCGGGATACCGCGTGGCAAAATTGACGACAGTGAGAATATATATATATATATATATATATATATATATATATATATATATATATATATATATATATATATATATATATATATATATATATATATATAAAATTCTTGAGAAAGGACAGGCTCTGTCCGAAACGTCGACTCAAAATAAATCTATGGCTAAATGAAGCGTTTTCAACTTTGAATTTTTGCCTCTAGCAACCAAATACGTTTATCTTTCTATACTATATATATATATATATATATATATATATATATATATATATATAATATGTTCCTTTTCACCGATGTGGGCGACAGCGGACCGAAAATATCGACAGCGACCCGATCAAATGGAGTGTCGGTAAGAGGCATGCGTCCCAACTGAGCTTTCCCTACTCTGCCTTTCGAGAACGTTCTTTGGAAGGTATCGCACGACATGACATAGCTCTTAATCTCCTGCTGCACTCCTGGCCAGTAGAATTTTTTCAGCACTCGATACCTTTTCCAGCACTTTATTACCTTGATGTCCCGCCAAAGGGCTACAGTGGACAAGGCTTAATACCTGTAACCTGCAAGACTTTGGAAGTACTACCTGCCGAACCTCTCGGCCAGAAGCGAGACAATAGAAGCGGTGCAGCAAACCCTTCTCGACAGAATACGAGTGTGAAGTACGGTGCTTGCCATGGAACACCTTTTCTACTTTCACTTAACACGCCTTCAATGAATCATCGTCTCTTTGCCCTTTTTCTAGCATTTCCTTGGTGAACGTCGTGAGACCAACGCTCAAAGCGGCATTTTTTCTCCTTCGTCAAGAAACTTCTTTTCCAGCCAACACCACTTTTGGGCCCTCGCCTTCACCATTTTAACTGGAAACCTCGTCATTTTCTATGCCAGAACTTAATTTAGCAACGCACTCCGATTTCTTCCAATTAAAATATTTGCCGGCTCATGGGCCTCTACAATATTTCCAATTATGATATCGTAAAATGCTGTCTTCATGCACTTTACCAGGGCCGGGCTAGTGAAATAAGGAGAAGCGATATCGACTTCTGCCTCGGGAACTTCCAGACTACTGCCAGCAACAAGGAACACCGTAGATCTCGAGACAGTGAGAGCTGGGTCAGGAACTAGGGTTCTCCGCACAACCACTATAATGCTCCTCGTGTCCCGGAAGCACGTACGGGTGGGCCTCGGAGCTCCCCTGCTAGTACAGGGATGTGCTGGGCGTCTGCAGGCTTTTCCCGCACAAGTCCGACCAGCACCTATCCTCAGCTGGGTCAAGCCTATTTCCTGTTGTGGACAATGCGTCAGGCGCAACACTCTCTTGCTGAACGACACAGGACGATTGCTTCTGGTTTTCGTGCTTCCTTGAGCAGGAGCTTACATCACGCCGTTTTTCGACAAAAAACGCAATAAAGCTGTTTTGGCTTAGAGCGACAGTCGGCAGGCGTATGTCCACGTCGATTACAAATTAGGCACCTTCCTAACTGTCTACTTGATGGAACATCCTTCTCCCTCGGCCGCCGCCGTGGCTCAGTGGTTACGGCGCTCGGCTGCTGGCCCGAAAGACGCGGCTTCGATCCCGGCCGTGGAGGTCGAATTTCGATCCAGGCGAAATTCTAGAGGCCCGTGTACTGTGCGATGTCAGTGCACGTTAAACAATCCCAGGTGGTCGAAATTTCCGGAACCCTTCACTACGGCGTCCCTCACAGCCTGAGTCGCTTTGGGACGTAAAACCCCAATAAACCAAACCAATACTTCTCCCTCGGGATGCCCAACTCTAACGATTCTATGAACGAAGAGAAGTTTCTTTGCTGCTGGGCCTCTAGAAAGTTCTCTGCTGCCTCAGTCATTTTTTTTTGCAAAGAAAATCGCCATGCGACTATGAAAGTTCCTCTTGAACTGTTCGGGCACCACCAAGCCACGTAAATTATTGTATGCGGTGGCCGTTCCAGATATCTCGACCCATCGATCAAAATGACTGAGCAAGCGTGCTGCGTATTGATTGCCTGTTCCTTTATCTAGCGGCTTATTTTCACGAAACCTTTCGCGATAACCCTCTGTTGTGAACCGAAAATGTTGCAGCAGGGCTAGCTTTGCTCAGTCGGAGTCCATTGAATCTGCTTCAGACAGTCGATCGAGCACACGGAGAGCCTCCCTAG
The DNA here is from genome assembly GCA_030143305.2 of Amblyomma americanum. Lineage (NCBI taxonomy): Eukaryota > Metazoa > Arthropoda > Arachnida > Ixodida > Ixodidae > Amblyomma > Amblyomma americanum. The sequence goes on along the minus strand of JARKHS020008243.1, from coordinate 62,001 downwards.
TCAAAGACATACTGGGTGCTGTAGCCCATTTTCCTTGAGCAAGCTGTGCCCTCCACATGCTCAAAACGTTCGTGATATGCATTCAAGTCATCCCTGCGATCGTCGAAAGGCGGAATCAATTTGCGTGGGGTAACCGCAACTGAGGGCCCCGGTTCGGGTTCTCGATTACCCCCACCAGCTTCAGCGGGCCACAATTGGAGCTGCAGTCTAGGCTGCTCAGCCTCTGCTAGCGACTTTGCTCGCTCGCGTTCAGCTTCTGCTTTTATCTTGACATGCTCGCGTTCGGTTGCACGTGCAGCGCGTTCCTTCTCCTGCACAGCGGCAACCCACAAACGCAGCTTGGCATCTCTCAACCCCATTCGTTCACCCAACTCGATGAAATCCTTTAGTGTTGCCACCGTTTCATTTTACGAACCCGCTAAATAAAAAAAACACGGCTTCGTCCTGTCAAGCGGACGCCAATTGTGGCCAATTAGTAACGCGTCCCCGACTTCCCGAAGGGGAACACTATCCCGTGCAGGTTCGAACAAGAGAACAAACAAATCAAACAAAACAAATCAAACGGGGTCGTGTTTACAATTTAAAGGAAAAGAGCCAATAAGAAACGGAAACGAAAACAAGAAAACACACACTCAACACACGTACAATACTTCAAAGTAAAGGAAAACGTTCACCAGATATTGAGCATCCCAGGTGAAGTGGGGATGCCTTGCAGACAGGATGAAATGCGGGTTGATGAACTGCGACGCGTCGCTGGCGATGCGTCGACGGAAGCGACGAAAAAGAGCCAGGTCGTCGTAGGAGCGGAGAGGACTGCAGGAAGACGCCGGTGGGCTCTCGTTAACAGCCCGAAGAACTTGGCAGCAGCAGAAAGAAAAAGCGTAGCGGAGCCCCGTCGACGGCGTCCTGAAACGCCAGAGGCTTAAAGCAGGCTATTCAATGGTGCCTTTCAGCAGCACGGACCCTCATTCCATCCGCTGCCACCTCCACGCTTGCAAGGAACACAGGAGACCTGCGTCAGTGATCCAAGGGAGGTCGACGGCAGCACGGAGCCAACGTCTGATGGCTGCCACCTCCACGCTTGAATGACCAGATCTCCGCTGCGCTGTCTTGCTTCACACATCGGGTTTCTGACACGTCAGCTCTCCGCTCCTCGTGCTCGCCACGGTCTTCGTCGCTGTCGCTTTGCACACACCATTCGCACGCGCACACGCGCAACACTGGACTGGCAAGCGCAACGCTCCTCTGTCCGTCGCACCACTGTCGACGCACCCCGTTGAAAAATCTCCTGAGGATTTGTTGTGCACCTCACACACATCATTCTCATGCCTTTTCTTCCTAACACTGCAATGAGCTTGTTCTCTATGGCATGAAAGAGGCTGAGCTTGAAAATGTACCTGGTGCTACCAAGCAACGTTCTACACTATCAAAAATAAATACTTGTAGTGCTATATATTAATAGGTTAGTATTGGAAAAGCCTTTACAAGTAGAAATAGCGACCGCCGTTTGTCAGCAGGCAGTGGCTCCTGCCCACCGGGCTAGGAATGAACTTAGTATACTGACCATATAAACTTTGTATACTATCATGGATATAACTAACCTTAGTATGCCACTTCAAACATAAACTTTCATGCGTTGACATCAGACATAACAAACTTTTCTGAGTTAACCTTGCATATAACAAACATTCGTGTGCTACCTTGGATATAAGAAACTTTCGTTTCTGGACCTCGAATGTAATGATTTAGTGTGTTGACCTCGGATTTAATGAACCTAAGTGTACGACCTCAGATAAAACGAACTTTAGTACGTCAACCTCGGATGTTGGCTAACGCAGCCAAACGATCGACTCAGGCTTGCCTTGAATTTTTATTTACATTAATGTCTCTGTCAATGGTGATAATGGTGTGGAACCAGATAGGAGAGAACCTTCGGGCGGCATTCTAGGAAATGTAAATAGAAATGGCCCTACATGCAGTCCACAGCACTTCTGCACAACAAGGAGGTTCATGAAATGCCATAAACACTAAACCAATGCAATGAAAGCCCAAGACAGAAGCCAAAACACAGAAAAGGAACACGAAGTGTAGAAAAAAACCAGAAATACCTGAAGCACTGTCCACAGATAAAGCATAACAGAAGCAGAAAGCTCTGAAGGAGGCAGGATGCACGCCCCACCTCATCACCGCAGCGTGTGAAAGCCTATTACATAAGCTTAAAGGCCGTAAAAAGAAGAATGAAAAGGACAAAGAAAAGCCCCTGCAGGTGGTGGCTTACATACACCAGGCATCCCACAACTTAAAAAATAAGAGGAGAACCAATGTGGTGTAAGGGTGGTTTTTTCGGCACCGAATAAGCTGAGCAGCGTCTGCCCTTTGATGTCGACAGAAAAGAGAACCAGGCCGCAATGCTATACCAATCACGAAAAGAAGTTCACAAAGCGCGATTCAGGCCTTGTCTACAAAATTCCCCTCACGTGCGGTAGAGTTTACATTAGGCAGACTGGTAGGTGGTTTAGTGAACGGGCACGCGGACATAACTTGGCAATGAAGAACAATATGGGAGGTCATCTGGCACATCATTGTAAGAACTGTAAACGGAAGGTTAAGGGCAAGAAAAAGTACATTGCAGCCCAGTTTTGCGCTACTTTACCTTTTTGTTTAAATCAAGAGATATGACGGAAAGGGAGGTGGTCGAAGGCTATCACGCCGTAAAAAATGGTAAAAAATGTTTCAGCACTCCGTCTATTTCGCTTTCATTGAGTGAAATCCCGTTTTCAGAAGGCCGCCTATAATTGTATCATTTCTGTCCTAATTTTGTTCCTGAGATGTACTTCGAGGACGGAAATGTAGGTTTATCTGGTTTTATGCTCATCTTTAACCTTGCTCTTTGTTGGCTTCCATGTCAGGGTTGCTTTTCCATACCTCATTTCATTCTTTTACCTGGTTTTAATTTTTCCCTTTACTCTTGTTTGTTTTTGCTTCCATGCTCTCATGCCAGTTTTTAATTATGTCACAACATGATGTTATCGCGTTTTCATAATTTTTTACTCTTCTTGTCTGTTGGGTCACCTCCATTGCCCCCCCACTTCGCGTATTTTCCACCGTCTTTACTCAGGTTTATTGCTGGGTTCCTTACTTGTTTTTAATCGTTTTCTTGACATCAAGTGTCTGGGACATCCTGACTGAGTGCAGTCTGGTTTATCGACCCTTCTGCAACGTAAACATTTGATCAATGTGATCGAGGTTTTAATCAGTTCTTGTGTGAATGACAGTGATGATTATGCGCCTAGGTTCTTTCCTTATATAGCGTTTGCCTTTCGGCCTCGAATAAACAGTTGGAAGTCTGCGTCTGTGTAGTCGTATTGTGATGACCCCCATAATGCGCAGGTCCACACGGGACGGAGAGGCAAAGAGACACCGTATGGCTCAGTTTAAACAAACAGGTATATTCAATAATTACACATGATTAAGATTATACATCAGAGGCTGGGGCGTCCGAGCTTACGTGCCGACGACTTCATGGGGGCGATGGAGTGGCTCCGGAGTTGGGCTCGAGCGGTTGCTGGCAGAAGCTGCACGCTGACGGGCTTCGGCGCTGAAGGCCCTCTTGGCAAACGATGTCGTCCTGAGCGTGCTTGCAGTAGAATTTCAATAGTCGTCCGTTTCTTCGAGGATGGTTCACAAACCCTTCCTCTAGTGTCGTTTGGCTTGGAAGATGAACAGGAGGCGAGCTTGTAGATGATGACAGCAGAGCATAATTTTACAACATACATATACAGAGAGTTAAACTGGAAAAAAGCAGAACTGAATTTACAAAAGAACAAACTTTGCACTACTTTACTCATCGACCGGGCAGGTTAGTGCCTAAGTAGCATCACATTACATGCTAAGCATGGAGCCCCAGCTCAGACTGGACTGCATCCGTTTACATGTGCTTTTAAGCACTTGATTAACAAAGGACTAAGGGCGGTCATTTCCAGTGGCCCGCCCAAAGCATCAATTCTCCAATCCAAAATAACATGCGAGATGGGGACAACCCCCTTGGGTTGGGCTTAGCCTCGAACCCAGAGTCTGTTAACAATACAAACTAAATAAACAACAAAAACGCCACCACTCTCTCTCAAGTGAGAGTATACACAGGCTCTCTCTTCGGAGCTAATTCACTAGCGCCTGTCTTTCCACATTCTTGGCGAGTACTGCCTGTCCGCCATGACAGGTGTCCGTCACGGCCCTTCTGGGAATGCGCTTTTGTTCGCGAGGCACGGCGGGAAGCTGTGGGTGCCTTCCCGGCGATAGCCCACGTCGAAAGGGGAAGGAGGGAAAGAATGTTGTCTTCGCGGTAGCGCATAGCGTCGGCTGTGGTACGGCGCGCTCTGGCCCGCTGACAGCTCCCTTGTCCTGGAATGTGCCCGGAAATTGGGGAGGATAAAGCCTGTTTCCCCGGGGCGGCGGCGGGTCCGGTTGTTCTGGTCGTCACTCAAAGAGCATGGCTGGGTAATTGATGATGCCGCTGTCACGGCGGCGGGTCCCTTCGTTCTGGTCGTCACTCAAGGAATGTACCTCGTAGCACACAAGGAATGTCACAGTATTGTTCCTTGTTCTGTCGTCTCATTCGAGCAGTACTAACTTTTTTCTGCAATGAACAAACTAGCCCACAAGAACATTCCACAGCGAAAACGACGATGCGCTAATATAGGACAAGTTCTCGGGCTAGTTGGTGGTGATTCATTCTTTTGTTGACAGCGCTTAAAAAACACGGACTGAAGACATAGAAAATAGTGCGTGCAATAGTTTTGCCTGTCTTTAGTAGGCACCATGCGTTATTTTTTGAACCAGAGAAAGTGCTCTTTGAGATTTGTTTTTTCTCTCTACTCTGCTTTAAAAATGGCTTTCATTGTGACGTCATAGATGGTACCTCGGATTCCACTGCAGCCTTTTCTAAGTTTGATCTAATGCCCACCAAACAAAGCTGCCTATTATATATTCTACATTTCTTGAATATACACTGACACACAAAACAGCCATAACTGATACTCTGAGAATTATGCGAAGGAATGCGCTAAAAGCGGATTCCTTCGCATAATGATCAACCAACTGGCCCCGGTAACAGCTTTACTCTGAGAATCTCATCTGAAAGGTACCACTGGCTAATTTTAATTCAAACCGAGAGCACACAGATATTGGTACAGCCGCAAAAAAAAGTAGCAGGATTCAGTATAAATAAAGATTGGAGCTTAACTGTCGGAGTTGTTTTCTTGGTATCTGTCAAACGTCTGTCACTGCTACGTGATGCGACTGGCCTCCGTGTCACACCCTTTTTCGTGAGACAGGGACAAGTAAACTTGAAAAATCTCATCATGTTCCTCTGAAAGCAGCGAGGAGAAACTCTTCGAGTTTTTAAGAGACGCAGGAGAGATGTAGGATCGCTGCAAGACAAGGAACCAACGCCAAGAAGATGGAGCGGTTGAATCCCATCCCCTCAACTCAATGGTAATTAAATTCATGGAAGACCGTCCAATGCTTAAAACCTGCCCTTGGGTTTCACAAGTCGTCTTGCAAAAGAGTGCCTAGACCCACTGTTTGCTGCTTCAGTTGTTAACGACTTGGCCACTTAGGGAAGAGCTGTCGCAGTTTGCACCGGTGCAAGATTTTTTCGGAGCCTCATGATCCCACCAAGTGTAAATGGCTACTGTAACCGAAAAGCGCAAATTGTGATGGCAACCATACCGCTTCCTTGTCAGGCTACCTTCAAAGCAAAGAGACTTCAACCCTTCGCCACCATGAAATAGTTCACGGAACACCACTTCTGAGAAATGCATCATCTCCTTTTCGAGAAAAAGTGAATCCAGTGCAGCGGAACACAGGAGAAAGCCAAAGACCACAGGCCTTGCACCCTCGGGCACACCTACCCATGCTAAAGGAGTCTACTGGGCAAATTTCGATCGAGCATTCTAGTGCATGTTCCCTCTTCAGTAAAGCCGGACGAGTCAGCGTTCAGGAGGTTTGCTAGGCACCGATCTGGCAGCCCAGTGAAATACGTATCCAGATTTGGATCCCCCTGTTGTGTATTAAAACTTCCTGTTGGGCGAGTTGGTTGTTCATCTCGATCTAGAAATGTTCTTTTGCGCAAATAAAACGACACTTTGCGCTTGTGTGTGTGTGTCGCTTTTCTCGTGTGTCGTTTTATTTGCGCAAAAGAACATTTCTAGACCCGGTTGTGTAGTTCCAGCGTTTTCCTCAGCGACCAGGGACAGTGGTTCCTGCCGTTGTTAAAGTATCCGGAAGCAATTCTTCCTTCTTTGTGGCAGAGCTTGTCCTCGCCATGCTGTTTGCAGCAGTACCAGTCATTATGTCGGCTCGTCAGCAGATGTAAAACCTCCAGGAAGGGAAGAATCTGCTGACTGTGTGGAGCCTATACTGGGTCAGCATGACTCTAGGCCCCGCTTGCATTTGCGTGTAGCGTATAGAGAGGCTTTTCTTTAACGAAATTAACGCGGCAACATAGAGGGTGAGCTTCAATAATTCTTTCGGAAGTAACGATTGCAACTGGCTTCTCGGGCATGCTAGGCTGTTGCCAATTGCATTCTCTTTTGAGTATTACCCACGCTATAGTTGCTCGCAGCTTCTTGAGGCGCCGATGCATAACAGCCGATGAAGGGCAGGGTTGCTTACCTCTGCTCAGAGCAGCATAGCTGACGAAGCTTACTCCAGCAGCGCGAATTGTGGGCATGCCCTTGCCTCGCACGCTTTCTCCTCTCATTCTTCTTCCGGCGCAGCAGCATCGGGCAGTCGACGCTCGCGCCTTCAAGTTAAAAATTTGGAAGGGTGCCCATTAGGTTTGCTAAATGATGACTCGCCTACATTTTTAAGTGGTTATCAATATCCTAGCAGCGTATATTTGACTCCTTGCTCACGTGATCTTGTAACCGGTGTGGGTAGGCAACAGAATTTGAGACATCTGGAAGTGACCACTACCTCATACTTGTCAATCACCCTTTCTTATAGGTCTCATTGTCACCGCCAGTTTTTCTCTTGGTCCGTCCCCTCCGTGTCACCGGCGTCTGCCATGTCATATGCCAGATGGGGTGCCAGTTTCTGCATTGATTTTTCTACAGAATTCGGGCCACTGGCGCCGTAGGCCTCTGTTATAAGTTTTCAGCAAGGAGCAGTGATCCAGCCCCTCCATGGTTAGAACGAACCGGTCACTGCACGAGCCCGCTTCTTTCCACTATCACGTGAATCTACATCACGGGTTGCGTTGTTCGAGCACTAGCAGCGGCGGTGGCGGGAAGCGGACATGAAGGGAGAGATGTTTATTTTCCTTGCATGGCATGCGTCCGAATCATTAGCCCCGAGAAGCTTTTGCAGCCAAACGTCTATGAGCCGCCAGTTTCTTTTTAACATATATACTAAAATTTAGTGGGAATATTTTGCATGGGCCATTAGCAATTTGCTTGTTCGGGCCAAATGTGTACGTTTAGACATATTTTTAAAGAATATGTGCATGAAAATTTTTAGATGAAATGGAATCACTACCACGTGGTATGATGGATTACTTCATAACACAACGCACAGTGCACAGCACATGCAGGTGGTAGATGCGACAAGCGATGTTGTCGATGAAAATGTATTAGCATGAGGGATGTAAAGGGCAAAATTACGGCCGTTACCAGTAAAATAATGAAAATATTTTCCAACTGTTAGTTGTGACATTCCTTGTGTGTGCTGCGAGGTTCCGCGTTCCACGGCGCGGCGTAGACGGAGACCCAGATGACAGCGGCATCATCAATTACCCAGCCATGCTCTTTGAGTGACGACCAGAACAACCGGACCCGCCGCCGCCGCCGCGGGGAAACAGGCTTTATCCTCCCCAATTTCCGGGCACATTCCAGGACAAGGGAGCTGTCAGCGGGCCAGAGCGCGCCGTACCACAGCCGACGCTATGCGCTACCGCGAAGACAACATTCTTTCCCTCCTTCCCCTTTCGACGTGGGCTATCGCCGGGAAGGCACCCACAGCTTCCCGCCGTGCCTCGTGAACAAAAGCGCATTCCCAGAAGGGCCGTGACGGACACCTGTCATGGCGGACAGGCAGTACTCGCCAAGAATGTGGAAAGACAGGCGCTAGTGAATTAGCTCCGAAGAGAGAGCCTGTGTATACTCTCACTTGAGAGAGAGTGGTGGCGTTTTTGTTGTTTATTTAGTTTGTATTGTTAACAGACTCTGGGGTCGAGGCTAAGCCCAACCCAAGGGGTGGTCCCCATCTCGCATGTTATTTTGGATTGGAGAATTGATGCTTTGGGCGGGCCACTGGAAATGACCGCCCTTAGTCCTTTGTTAATCAAGTGCTTAAAAGCACATGTAAACGGATGCAGTCCAGTCTGAGCTGGGGCTCCATGCTTAGCATGTAATGTGATGCTACTTAGGCACTAACCTGCCCGGTCGATGAGTAAAGTAGTGCAAAGTTTGTTCTTTTGTAAATTCAGTTCTGCTTTTTCCAGTTTAACTCTCTGTATATGTATGTTGTAAAATTATGCTCTGCTGTCATCATCTACAAGCTCGCCTCCTGTTCATCTTCCAAGCCGAACGACACTAGAGGAAGGGTTTGTGAACCATCCTCGAAGAAACGGACGACTATTGAAATTCTACTGCAGACGCTCAGGACGACATCGTTCGCCAAGAGGGCCTTCAGCGCCGAAGCCCGACGGCGTGCAGCTTCTGCCAGCAACCGCTCGAGCCCAACTCCGGAGCCACTCCATCGCCCCCATGAAGTCGTCGGCACGTAAGCTCGGACGCCCCAGCCTCTGATGTATAACCTTAATCATGTGTAATTATTGAATATACCTGTTTGTTTAAACTGAGCCATACGGTGTCTCTTTGCCTCTCCGTCCCGTGTGGACCTGCGCATTATGGGGGTCATCACACTGGTGTCAGAAGTGGGGTCTCAAAAGCAAATGTCCTCTGAATGCTGTGACATTCATGACTTCAAAATTGTAATCAAAAGGGAATCACGGGACTGATTGTGGGACTTTTACCCCCATTTGAGAGGCTTGAGGCACTGGAGGGCTTGAAAAAAAAATGACTGTATCTGAGGGAGCTCCCACTCCACAGCCGTCGCTCGGAGCAAGCATGCTGGCATTAGGAAGCGTCATTCCGACGTTTACGGGAGATAAGACAGGGGTTCCAATCTGCGATTTCTTTTCCATGCTAGAAGAGATTGGGAAAATGGGGGGATGGTCCGATGCTCAAATACTGGGAATGGCGAGGTGTAAGATGGCAGGAGCTGCTCATGATTTTGCCTGGCGAGACGAAAAAGTAAAATCCACAAAATCATTTGCGGAATTTAAGAAGCTCGCGTTTGAGCATTTCGACACTGAACCACGTCACGTGCGGGTACAGAGGTTCCGTGACGCCGGACAGATGGTAGGGGAGGACGTGCGAACATTTGCGTCGCGGCTTCAGCGCCTAGCACGCGATACGTTAAGCAGGGAGGAGGAAGGAGACCAGCTAAGGAAGAAATACGCGGAGGATATACTTAAAGAGGAAATGACCGCTTTGTTCGTGGCTGGTCTGCAAGACCCCGTGCGCCGGTTCGTGCTCTCGCGCAAGCCGAGCAATTTCGACCAAGCCGTGGAGGCCGCATTGGATGAGGAACGAAATGAGGCGTTAACGACAGCCGCAGCGAGAGTCCGCGTCATAGAGAGAGCGGTGCTCAACCCTGAGGTTGCTCTCTTGACAGAGCGGTTAGATCGCTTGGAACAGCTGCTAACTCAGCAGGTAGAACGCCAGGTTGAAGCGCGCGCTCAACAGCGCCCATTCGCTGGAAACCGGAGACCGCCACAAAGCTACAGGCGCGGTATGCGAGATTTTGAAGAAATCGTATGCTTCGCTTGCCAGGGTCGCGGACACATCGCCAGGTTCTGCCAAAACGTGCGCCGTGGGGAGCCACAAAGAGAAGCAGGCGAGACACGCCCTAAGCAAGCCTACAGCGGGGCTCCAGATACCGAGTCAAAAAACTAGTTAGTCCTCCCCAGCCTGAGGAGCGTGGGGAGGGAGCAGTAGATGATGAGGTGGTGGTAGTTTGTGTGGCCGACGAGGCATGCCCTGTTGTGCGTTGCAAGTTAAATGGTTGTTGTATGGAATTGTTGATAGATACGGGGTCAAAGGTGACATTGCTTAAGGAGAGCAGTTTTAACACGCTTCGAAGGAAGGGGGACCGCGAGGTGTTGGAAGCGTCTGGTGGTATGGCAACCAAATTTGTAGGCATAACGGGGGATCCTCTTGGCATAAGTGGACTCTACCGGTTACACTTCTCTCTCGGCGGAATTGCATTGGAGCACCCCTGCTACGTATGCCCGGACACGGTGTCTCTGCCAAACGGAGTGTCAGGTATATTAGGGCAGGATTTTTTGAGAAAAGGGAAGGTAGTAGTCTCATTCTCTGAGGAAGAGGTTAATGCGGGCGGCTCAAAAGTTCCGTTTTTGAACAGGAGAGGGGCTGAGATTCGCATTACCGATATTGACACCCGTCAAACAGTGGGATCATTGGAGAAGGTATATTCGCGGGTTGCCGTCCGGCTGGTCGAGGAGGCGGTCGTCCTTCCTTGGTCGGAGCACATTTTGTACGCGTTTGTGCCTTCAGATGTAGAGAGCGGCGCCGTGGGAGTGCTTGAGCCGGTCGACTCTCTCAGCAATGGCCTGAAGGCAGCCGCGTGCCTCGTGACAGTTAATGACGCCCACAGAGTGCCCCTACGGGTGGTTAACTGTAGCCAGCAGCCACTGAGCCTTCCCAAGAACAAAACATTGGCTTTCTTCACCTCTGCGATAGAGAAACGTGAGCCCACCGATACGGTACTCGCAACTGTAGAGCATGCTAGTCCTTCGGCTGCTCCAAAGGTGTCGTTCGATCTTTCTCACGTAAAATCCAGGGAGAGGGAGGCTCTGGCTGGTTTGCTGAACGACTACTCGGAAGTATTCGCCGCGTCCAACCTGGATTTGGGCTGCTGTGGCGTTATAAAGCACAGGATAGAAACCGGCACTTCATCGCCCGTTTACCAGCGTGCGTACAGGATTCCTTACTCCCAACGTGAGGAGATAGAGCGACAGGTGCAGGACCTGATTGATCGCGGCATTGTCGAACACTCAAAGTCACCCTGGGGAGCACCAGCATTATTAGTGGAAAAGCCAGATGGCTCGTATCGATTGGTAGTGGACTACCGCAAACTAAATGCCGTAACTCGCATCGATCCATACCCCATCCCCAATATACAGGAGACGCTTTCTCAGCTGGGCTCTGCCAGGTACTTCACGGTAGTGGACATGGCGGCGGGATTCTGGCAGATAGCAATGGATCCGGCAGATGCCGAGAAAACGGCATTCAACACGCCCTCAGGGCACTATGAATGGAAAAGAATGCCGATGGGTCTGGCCAACAGCCCTGCTGTCTGGCAGAGAACCGCTGATGTTATCTTGGCAGGTCTTCTGGGGAGGCTGTGCTTCGTGTATATGGATGACATTATCATATACAGTGACAGTTTTGATAACCATTTGCGCGATATTGAGCAGGTTTTGGTGCGACTAAGAGCAGCGGGTCTCAAGCTGAAGCCCTCTAAGTGCCAATTCCTCAAAAACGAGGTGAAATACCTCGGGCACGTTGTTTCAGCTGACGGCGTGCGACCGGACCCTGAGAAACTAAGGTGTGTCTCGGATTTTCCATCCCCGACTAGCGTCCGCCAGGTCCGGCAGTTTCTCGGCCTGATCGGTTACTACCGAAGGCACATAGAGGAGTTCGCCAAGCTCGCTAAGCCGCTCACCGCCTTAACAGCCAAAAATGTCGCCTTTCGCTGGGACGAAAACGCGGAGAATGCTTTTGGGGCCCTGAAAAGGAAGCTAATGAGTGCACCGCTGTTGCGCCACCCGGATTTTAGTTTGCCCTTCGTTATGGCCACAGATGCGTCAAAGTTCGCAGTTGGTGCCGTGCTATCTCAGGTTATCGAGGGCAAAGAACATCCCGTTGCTTTTGCTAGCCGACAGCTGAGCCCCACAGAGCAAAAGTACGGAGCTACGGAAAGGGAGTGCCTCGCCGTTGTCTGGGCAGTAAAGCACTTCAGATGCTACCTTTACGGCCGCAAATTCAAGCTAGTCACAGACTGCCATCCTCTGAAATGGGTGATGAGTGTCAGGGACCCTAGCTCGCGACTCGCTAGATGGAATCTACACCTGCAGGAATACTGCTTTGAAGTTGAGCACAAGTCAGGAAAGACACATCTGAATGCTGATGCACTCAGCCGCACAGCTGCCGTGGCAGCTATAGATGAGTTTGTCCCCGTAGTCGACCCCGCCGAATTACGCACAGAGCAGTGCAAAGATCCTGACCTGAAGCGAATAATCGAAAGCTTAGAGGGCGCACCGTCTCACCCCGAACAGCTAGGTTATTTCATTGGCAAAGACGGCACCCTGTGTCGGCGCACGAGGCCAACCAGGAAAGGGAGACCAGAGAAAACCGCTTGGGAGAGAGTCGTCATACCTCGGTCGTGGACAGAAAGGGTTCTTCGCGCGTTTCACGATGCGCCATGCGCCGGTCATTTTGGCGTAGCGAAGACACGCAGGCGTGTGGAGCGTTTGTACTTTTGGAGTGGCATGCGACAGGATGTTAGAGACTACTGTGCGAAGTGTCATTCCTGTCTCGAAAGAAAAACACCCAAGGGACGAAGACCAGCTCCAATTCAGCCGTTCCCTGAGGTTTCGGCTCCCTTCGAGCGGACAGGTATGGACATAATGGGCCCATTGCCCACGACCACTTCCGGAAACAAGTACATTTTAGTATTTGTCGATCACCTTTCAAAATACGCGGAAGCGGTAGCACTCCCAGATCAGAAGGCAGACACGGTTGCAAGAGCATTTGTCGAACAGATCGTGCTCCGACATGGACCCCCGAGGCAACTCTTGACAGATCGGGGAACGAACTTCGTGTCGCAGCTAATGAGGAGAGTTTGCGAGCTGCTTAAGATCGCTAAGAAGCAGACAACACCGTACCATCCGGCTTGCAACGGCGCGGTGGAGCGACTGAACCAAACCGTGGCCGGGTTCCTGTCGCATTTTGTTTCGCGCGACCAGCGGGACTGGGACTTGTGGCTCCCGTATGCAATGTTTGCCTACAATTCCGCAGCACACGAGAGCACGGGCGAATCGCCATTCTTTCTTCTCTACGGCCGAGACCCGGACCAGCCTAGTGAAGTGCCAGAGGGCCCCCGTCGTGTCCCATACGCTTCACTGGACGACTATAAGGTTGAGCTAGAATCGCGCTTGCAAGTGGCGAGGGACATCGCAAAGGAGTCCTTAAAGAAAGCGGCGAAGCGCAGGAAGGAGGTGCACGATCGCAGTGCTAGAGACGCGCCGTTTGATGTGGGGGACAGCGTGTACATTGAAAACTGCCAAAGGCAGATTGGGCTAGCTCGTAAGTTCCAGACGAAGTGGAGAGGACCGTGCGAGGTTGTCGAGAAGCTTTCTCCGGTAAACTTCAGAGTCCGAGACGTGAACCGGCGTTTGATAAGGATACACGCAAATCGCCTCAAGTCGGCACCGGTTCAGTATTCACGAAATGAGGAAAGGGAAAGCGCGGATTTTGATGGGGACAGAAGTGAAGCGGAGCGCGCAGATAGTTCGCAAGAAACGCCCTCTCCTGCATTTGTTCGGCAGGCGCCCGAGGTGACGGCCGGAATGCCACCGGATTTACTTCATGCATTGCTAGAAGAAGAAGCGCGCGAGGTTGCCGCGCAGATAACGCCAGGAGAGGCTCCTGCCACGAGCCCTCGCGAGTCCCAAAGCAGACAAAGGGGCACAGACTTTAGTATGACTCATGAAGGCCGATATCCGCTGCGAAATCGGAAAGCTAAGTCGGACTAATGGCGTAAACAGAGCGGAGTTGTGAACTGGTTAGAATTGTGTAATGCCGCAGCTCATAACATTGCTATGTGCTTATGTGTTAAGTTATCGGAGTTGGTAGTTAAACCTTTCTGTCATTAAGTAACACCTTCACAGGAGAGCATGCGGAGCGCATGCAGAACCTGCCCTACTTCCTTTCGTTATCTATATTTTTGTCTGTGCCGTGATCGTGCTAGAAGTGGGAGCTCCTTTGTAACTGTGGTAAATTTATTTCGTCCAGTTTGGACTAGAAAGGAGAGGCTTGGGTGCTGAGTTTCATGTTTATCTGTAAAAGAAGATCAGTGCTGCCCCTGGAGACGCCAGTTATGACAGCGGAGGCATTGGTGTTGTGCAGTGGTGTTGAGTGCAGCGAAAAGTGTTTTGTCGGACGCACTGTGCGAGGCGATTCAGAAAGACAAGGGGAGCTGCAGGGACTCAAATGTTCGGAGAACATTCTTCTGGAGGGTGAGCGAGTGTGACATTCCTGTGTGTGCTGCGAGGTTCCGCGTTCCACGGCGCGGCGTAGACGGAGACCCAGATGACAGCGGCATCATCAATTACCCAGCCATGCACTTTGAGTGACGACCAGAACGAAGGGACCCGCCGCCGTGACAGCGGCATCATCAATTACCCAGCCATGCTCTTTGAGTGACGACCAGAACAACCGGACCCGCCGCCGCCGCCGCGGGGAAACAGGCTTTATCCTCCCCAATTTGCGTGGCCGTTCCAGGTGCGGCCCTCCCGGGCACATTCCAGGACAAGGGAGCTGTCAGCGGGCCAGAGCGCGCCGTACCACAGCCGACGCTATGCGCTACCGCGAAGACAACATTCTTTCCCTCCTTCCCCTTTCGACGTGGGCTATCGCCGGGAAGGCACCCACAGCTTCCCGCCGTGCCTCGTGAACAAAAGCGCATTCCCAGAAGGGCCGTGACGGACACCTGTCATGGCGGACAGGCAGTACTCGCCAAGAATGTGGAAAGACAGGCGCTAGTGAATTAGCTCCGAAGAGAGAGCCTGTGTATACTCTCACTTGAGAGAGAGTGGTGGCGTTTTTGTTGTTTATTTAGTTTGTATTGTTAACAGACTCTGGGTTCGAGGCTAAGCCCAACCCAAGGGGTGGTCCCCATCTCGCATGTTATTTTGGATTGGAGAATTGATGCTTTGGGCGGGCCACTGGAAATGACCGCCCTTAGTCCTTTGTTAATCAAGTGCTTAAAAGCACATGTAAACGGATGCAGTCCAGTCTGAGCTGGGGCTCCATGCTTAGCATGTAATGTGATGCTACTTAGGCACTAACCTGCCCGGTCGATGAGTAAAGTAGTGCAAAGTTTGTTCTTTTGTAAATTCAGTTCTGCTTTTTCCAGTTTAACTCTCTGTATATGTATGTTGTAAAATTATGCTCTGCTGTCATCATCTACAAGCTCGCCTCCTGTTCATCTTCCAAGCCGAACGACACTAGAGGAAGGGTTTGTGAACCATCCTCGAAGAAACGGACGACTATTGAAATTCTACTGCAGACGCTCAGGACGACATCGTTCGCCAAGAGGGCCTTCAGCGCCGAAGCCCGACGGCGTGCAGCTTCTGCCAGCAACCGCTCGAGCCCAACTCCGGAGCCACTCCATCGCCCCCATGAAGCCGTCGGCACGTAAGCTCGGACGCCCCAGCCTCTGATGTATAACCTTAATCATGTGTAATTATTGAATATACCTGTTTGTTTAAACTGAGCCATACGGTGTCTCTTTGCCTCTCCGTCCCGTGTGGACCTGCGCATTATGGGGGTCATCACATAGTTTTGAATGGTCAAATATTAGATCATTCAGAAAGATTTGGCGATTCCTCCCTCCCTCGACAACTGAGATCTTTGTGTCCCATAGGTTCCCTCTCGTTTCCTAACTTCCCGGAATAAAGCTATTGCAGTGCTTCTTTTTGCTTCTCCTGCTAGCTGTGCTAAGACGCCCTGCCCTGTTTGCGTCCATTTGCTCAGAAGCGGACCGCGTGGTGTTTAAAAACCTACTTTATTGTGACTCACATGTAGTCAGTGAAACAGTGGCGAAAACATTTTTTGAATCCAAGCGGTTTCTAGATCATCCGAAGCGGTATCCTTTTTTTACAATAGGCAAGCCAAGCGACTCGCTCAACGGGCGAGTTTCTCTGGTCCTTTAGTTTCCGCCACCGGTGCGCATTTTCAATTATGCAGTAGAAAAAAAAACAACCCGAAGCAAAATCACATGGAACCAGCGAGGGCCCACCCAAACAGGTTTCCTGGTTATTGGTTACATAGGTTCGTGTAGTTTGTGTTCTATTTGTGCTGTTTATTACGCCATATATAAATTATGGATCCAGTCGGAAAGAAGTAACCAGCTGCGCTTTCAGGCACCTAGTGGTCATTTAATGTCCATGTCCCCCCAGAAAACTGTCGCTGGTGATTTGGATCCACTTGGTAGTTTTTTAGAAAATATTCGTAAAATTTGTATACGGGATTTTTTCCTTGCTGCGAAAGCAGTTAGATTTACCCTCCGCGATTTCTCTGATGCTTTTACTCTAACGAACAGTTTCTCTAAACCCAGGCTTCACACACACAACAAAAAGTTATCTGCAGGAATAAGGTGGGCGGAGTTGGGTGGTGGATGGCGCTTCTGGAGTCTAGAGGTGAGACGGGGGAAGAGGTGGTTGGGTGGGTAGCATTCCTAGCTATGGGACGGGGGGTGATTTAGCTCGTGGGTTGTGGTCTGGCTGGGAAGGGAGCTGACCCTCCAACTCCTTCTTTGATTTCGATTTCGCCATCGCTATGTTTGTTTTGCTGCTGTGTGGGCTTTAAAGGGGTGGAGCCCTTGTGGAGGGTGTGGGTAGGTGAGTTTGGGGCAGGTGGAGCTTCTGGAGTGCAGAGTTCAATGCGTGGCTAGTGGATGGTGCTTCTTGATGGTGAAGGTGGGACACGATGGAGTGGAGAGGTGGATCCAGGGATGCTGTGGGGGGCTGAGCATTTCCCTAGCTAGGGGGTGTGGTGGAAATGGAGCTGGTGGTTGGGTCTGCCGGAAAGTGGAGTCTTCCCTTTCCTAAGGCGTCACACACACGGCGCCGGCATATTTCCAAAGCGTCAACGTACTGCCATCGCAGTAAAATGCTTCTGTACCCTGGATAACAAGAAAAACGTTGCCACAGTCGCGTCCTGTCGCAAGGTTACGCCGCCTGAAACGTAGAAGTGATCTAGGCAAGGCTTAATTGTTCACGGGAAATCAGCTTAAAAGCAAGACCGCAAAATATTGCTGTCAGAATGTGCCTTGAGCAGTTCTGCCGAAACGCAACCCCCGTAAGTTATGCAGGTTGTACTAACTGGTACCACAACTTTGATAACGTTCACGATTGAGGAGGTACTCAACCGTGACCCTCAGTGCATTGGCCCTGCTTTTATTGCCTACTACAGACAAACTCAAAGCTCCTTCCGTCAATTGTAAACGCCGTGGTGGCTCTGCCGCTATGGTACTCGGCTGGTGACCCGAAAGAAGCGGGTTCGATCCAGGCCGCGGTGGTTGCATTTCTATGGAGGCGAAATTCTCGAGGCACGTGCATTGAGCTATGTCAGTGCACGTTAAAGAATCCTAGGCAGTCGAAATTACCCGCAGCCCTCCACCATGGAGTACCTCATAACCTGAGCCGCCTGGGACGCTAAACCCCATCAAACCAAAACCAAAGCTTCCATCACTTGTGATAATAATCTTAAGTTGACGAAATTCATATTTCTAATGAAGGTGTTCTTAATTTGATCTTACCCTTGGAAACCAAGAACAGCTGTGAGCCTGATGACAAAGCGAAATTATTTCTAGTCCTGGCTAGTAGATATGTCAACGCTATTTTTCGAAAATCTCTCTCAATCGACACGATTGCTTCGTCATTGAAAGTATCAAAAATTCTCACCCAGCAAAAATCTGGTAATATGCTGGCATCGCAAAACTGTAAACCTACTTCAGTAAAAGCCAGTTTATGTAAATTGCTGGAAGATATCACTTTCAAGCTTATTATTGTTTCGTCGAGTCCAACCATGTCCTGAGTAACCTGCAGCATGCCTGTAATCGTGAGTTTAGCACCATCCGAGTTAGATGACATCTCTCGTGCTTTTGATATGGTTGAACAGGGTTACTGTATTTTTACAAAGCTATCGAAGGCGTTGGGCATTCACCCTCACTGTAAACTCTTAGAACAGCTTAATTGTGTATCAAAAAGCTCTACTAGGATGAAAACCTGGGCGAGTGTGCATAGATAGGTTCATAGAGGCATATTGCTATAAATATGTGGTTTTCTGAAGAACAAAACTGATGGCGGTTTGCCCTGGCTAAGCACGAAATATTCTCCGAAAGCAGATTTTTGCAGGTAGACACTACCGCCAAGTACCTGAAATTGCGATTAACTGTCTACTGACAACCGGGAGCCAGGTATGTGCCTTTCTTTTCCTAAAAACCACCAGAGTCTGGAACGTTGTCATCGACAACACCAATGAACCGAATGAGCGCCGTCCGGCTATTGCTCCACTGCGTTTCTGCCAAAACGTTGCCAATGCATACGCATGCAGCGCACATGTCTCTGTCACTACCGCTACGTAGCCCAAAGCTCTATTGAGGTGTCTACTGGCCCAGGGAGTCAAATACGCGCGTTTCGATTCCTTCCATGGCTTTTTAGCACAGATGGCAGTCGATGAAGACGATGGCGTGAAATAGCCCGAGACTGCGGCAGATTAAAAGATGTGGCGCATAGAGAGAGAGAGAGAGGGTTTATTGATAAGATAGGCAGAGAGGTTGGCCTGAAAAATAAATATCTGGCCTGCTACTCTGCTCTGGGGGACGGGAAGAGGAGATAAAAGAAGGTCACGATGGGGGACGATGATGATGGGAGGAGGCAGATGAAAAACTACTTTTAAAAAAAGGCACACTTTCTGACATCACAAACGCGAGATAAGGTCCGTGTCGCTCAAAAAGCGTGAGAGCGCTCGCGTTGCCTTTACAGTTCTAAAACTATCTGGCCAAGCGCCGAGGATCAAATCCTCAGAGAGGAGCGATGTGTCCATAGGCTTCAGAGCAGATGCGAGTATGAGTCTTTCACGTGCATACGCTGGACACGCCAATAAGACATGTTCTATGGTCTCTAGCACGCCACATGTGGTACATTCCGGAGAGTCCGCTTGTCCTATTAAGTGCAAGTATTCGCGCGTGAATGCCGCAGACTATGCGGCGCATAGTCTGCGGCGATAGCATAGTGCTCTCGTACAGTTTCCAGCGAAGCCGATGTGTTCACGCCACCGCGGTTTCGAAACCCCAGTCGTGGCAGTATTTATTTTATCTCTGCAGGTATCTGAGAGGCCTCAGACACACCTCGCCTTTTCGAGGATTGCAAGTCAAATAGCGTTTCGCGCTAAATTGTAGTTGCTAGCCAGCGCTCCTCTGTGTTGTTGCGGCCTGCCTGTTTTTCGTCCTGCTGCGCTCTCCACACTAACATGCATTAAAAAAATCCAGTCGTACTAACCACATAGATATATTTCTTTCGCAAAGTTCAGAAAACGTATACAAAACCGAAAGCTTTACTGGCCGCGAACTTACGATTTCGCCGTGCCGGTGCTCCGAGGAGGCACATGACGTCACAACGCGCACCTCGCAGCAGATATTTCTCTCTCTCTCTCTCTCGCTCCCTAGTCAATACTGCGCATACGCCACTAGTAGCACTGTCACAGGTGTTCCGCCGCTGCGCAGCGCCGCGCCTGTCCTCAAAATCCAATTTTCAGTTTTCAGTTTTCTCTTTTTTCTTTCAGTCCCTCCTTTATTCCTTCCTTTACGGCGCGGTTCGGATGTCCACCGAGATATGTGAGACGGTTACTGTGCCATTTCCTATCCTCAAAAACAAAAAAAAATCAAGTGAGCATACGGCGTTCATGGAGTTCATTGGCGTTGACAACATTGCAAAGGCTGTTCATTTTCGCCAAAGGAAAGGCGCAAAACTGGCTCCGTGGGTCAGTGGAGACCTCAATCTCGCTTTCATGTACGTAGCGTTGGTGTCCAACTGCAAAAGCCTGCTTTGATTGCGTTCTGCTCACTGGATAGGCAGCGCGCCCTCCCTGCCACCCTGGGAGGTGGCATGCAGTTAATGGTTGACCGCGAGAGATAGATCACCAAATGAACGCTGCGGCCTAGCTATTGCTGCCGTGCCGCGTGTCAGCCACAACGCTGTCAGCGCTAAAACATTCAGGCCTCATGCATTCCTTCTCACCACCGCCACATGTATCAAAGCACGAATGAGGCGTCCGCATATCCGTGGAGCCAGTTATGCGCCCTTCCTTTCCTCAAAGCCATCGCCGTCTAGAACATTGTCAACGTCAACACCAATAAGCGCAGTGAACGCGCACATCTTTCGCTTCGTATATCCTAGATTAGCCCAGCTAATCCACATTAATTCTTTGAAATCGATTAGATGGTTCGTAATTGATGGTTCATAAGACGTGTTACAGAGTTCGGATGTGGGTCTACTTTTTTTTCAGCATAGATATAAATGATCTACTGCTTCATGTATTACAAACATACGCCGGTATGCTGAGTACTGCGAGTTTTCTTGCGCAAATTAACAACTACTGGATTATGACCTTCTTAACAATTCATTTTTCAAACTGAGTTAAACTGTGCATTGCATGGCTAAGCAGCATTAATTTTTCCAAAACAGTTTTCATGTCGTTCTCAAGGCGCAATATTTTCTTATTCACATATTCGTTAAATGTCAATTTTCTAAAAGAGTTCAGGAATATAAATGCCTCGGCATGAAATCCACGCAGGCGCCGGTTAGACCTGTGACGGAGCGGAGGGTGCTAAGAATTTTTGGCTCCGCACAGGCCACCATTGGAAACTCTACCTGGCAGCGTTTAAAGCTAGAACCTTATCCAGTGTGGTTAGCCTATTAGTGCGGTTCTAGTAATTAGCGGATATTAAATAGAATGTCATAGTGACGTTAGGTGGGCAGATGAGGCTTATGCAATGCTAAAGGGCGGGCACGTACTACGATATCGTGGATTAGCGATCAGCCGAGAGCCTGGTGTGGGATTCCTCATCAATAAGGACATAGCTGGCATCTCTGAGGAATTCTATAGCATTAACGAGAGGGTAGAAGTTATAGTGATTAGACTAAATAAGAGGTACAAACTGAACGTGGCTCAGGTCTATGCGCCTACATCCTGCCGTGATGATCATATCGTCGTAGACTTCTACAAAGACGTGGAATCGACACTGAGGAATGTAAAAACAAACTCCACGGTACTGATGGCCGAGTTCAATGCAAAGGTAGGCAAAAAGGAGGCTGGTGACCAGGCGGTGGGCGACTATTGCTTAGAATCTAGGAATAGCCGGGGGAGTTGTTATCACAGTTCACTGAGAGAAATGATTTACGGATCATGAATACCTGCTTCTGCAAATGAGAGAACAAGAAGTGGACGTGGAAAAACCCTGACAGGGAGACTGAAAATAAAATAGACTTCATACTGCGCGCTCCCTCTGGCGCCGTGCATCTGGGAGGTGTCAGTCCTCAGAAAGGTGCATGTGGCGGCCAAAGGATGAGAAGGCCTCGAAATAGCCTAGACATGAAGAGGGAACAGAATAAGCTAGTGATGCGGAAGGGTAAGAGGGAAAGTAGAGGGATACAGTATCTCACTGCAGTACAGATATCTCGGAGGTGTCAGTCCTCAGAAAGGTGCATGTGGCGGCCACAGGATGAGAAGGCCTCGAAATAGCCTAGACATGAGGAGGGAACAGAATAAGCTAGTGATGCGGAAGGGTAAGAGGGAAAGTAGAGGGATACAGTATCTCACTGCAGCACAGATATTCGGCTTTAAATGAGGACGACGAGCCTGATGTTCAGTCAGTGAATGATTATTTCGTAGCTATCATTATGAAGTGCGCAGTAGAAGTAGGCGGTAGGATGTATGGACAGGATACCGACAAGCTGTCTGCGGAGACGAAAGATCTCATGACGAGACGCCAAAGGACGAAAGCTTATGACCCCACATACAATATAAATGGCACAGCTATAAAAGCCAATGAATGAGCGCAAGGTAGCCGACATAAGGTATTATATTATGGAGAGAATCGAGAATGCTTTAATAAACGGAGGTATCCTGAAAGCGAGCGACGAAGAGGAAACTAGGCATAGGTAAAAACCAGATGTATGCGTTGAGACAAGGACGGCAATGT
Source organism: Amblyomma americanum (assembly GCA_030143305.2). NCBI lineage: Eukaryota > Metazoa > Arthropoda > Arachnida > Ixodida > Ixodidae > Amblyomma > Amblyomma americanum. The sequence goes on along the minus strand of JARKHS020008243.1, from coordinate 39,861 downwards.
CATTAGCAATATAAGATAGATAAACTAGGCGAAGAGTTCTACACAAATCTATACAGTAGCCGATGTAATCAGAACGTTAATGAGAGAGACAGTAGCGAAAAGCAATGCGTCATCCTCTCAGTAACGAAAGAAGTAAAAAAAATTGGCTGTGGTTTAGCTCTGGTTAAACCTGCAGTGACGTGATAGGTACAGCTGGCCGAGTGGAACTCGCACAGTTGAATTGCAATGTCAGTCTTTCGCCGCTCCGTTTCGCTGGGCGTTCCCTCTTCATCTTCCTCCCTGGACGTGGATTTACTCCCCCCTCCCCTCACTCGGTTTCGCAGGCGCGCCGCGCCGCCGGCAGCTGCTCCGCACCACGCGACCAGCCACGGCGCCGCCACGCTGAAAGCTCGAAATGCTAGCGTAATGAAGCTATCGCTACAAAAGCATTAGACGCAATGCAACGCGGAAAAGCAGCTGCTGAGGATCAGGTAACAGTAGATCTGTTGAAGGATGGGGGGAGTTTGTGCTAGAAAACCAGCCACCCTGCATACGCAATGCCTTCTGACCTCGACCGTACCAGAAGCTTGGAAGAACGCTAACATTATCTTAAATCTTAAAAGAAGAGACGTCAAGGACTTGAACAATTACAGATCGATCAGCTTACTGTCCGTTGCCTACAAAATAATTACTAAGGCAATCGCCAATAGAGTCAGACCCACGTTAGACTTAAATGAACCAAACGATCAGGGAGGCTTTCGTAAAGTCTAATCGAAAATAGACCATATTCGTGATGTCAACCAGATGATACAGAAAGGCGCAGAATATAGCCACGGCCCCTATATAGCGTTCAATGGCATTTCTGCGCGTGCTATTGCCGCCGAAATCTGTCAACTTCTTCCACATCTTCAAATGCACAAACGGCGATCGTATTCGATGAATAAAAAGGCGAGCTACGCTGTTGTATAAATAAAATAAACAATGCGAGAAAGCCAACCCAACCAGCCTTCAAAAACGTATTACTAAAACCAAATTGCCGATTGAGTAAATTTAATAACAGTGCTCTCCTTTAGTGGTGACAGTCTTCAAATTCGCAATATAGCCCTGCTCCTAGAATAAAATGTTTATTAGCTCATTTTATTTAACTAATCCTATAATTATTGAGCCATATCAGGTACATAATGTCCGCCTTACTGTAAAAAACACGTTAACAAACCACCTACAAGTATCTCGCAGAGTTTCTAAAATAAAAATCTAGTAAAGGTTAAAAGAGCCGACCAGCATGTATATATTTGTTTATTTATTGATTCACCGTACCCTCAGCACAAATGACATCGCACAGTGAAGTGCCTAACAAGAAACCAAGAATAAAATGCAGTGAATGACGGAATAAGCAGGATTCTGTGGAAATCTTCCTGAATGCATTAGACAATAAATTTGAATTTTTAGCTTTCACTGAAACTTGGTTCACCAACGATTATGATGCTATAAAGTTTCCAGGATACAAATGCGTATCAATTTCGCGGAGTGGTAAGAAAGGGGGAGGAGTGGCTATTTATATAATGAACTACCTAATTTATGTCACCATGAAAGAGTTTTGTGTATTAAATCCACAGTTTCTCATGTTAAAGTGTGTTACCATATTTCCCGTTGTATGCAGGCCACCTTCTTTATCGCAGGCTATTTTTTAAGCATTTCTTGAAAATATGTTAGAGCAGTGCATACTGTTTAAGTTGCCTGTAGTTATTTGTGGTGATTTCAATATCGATCTTTTATTGCTTCATTCTAATCAGCAAAAAAGGCTTGATATTTTTCTATCGTTTGGTTGTGAAAATGTAATACATATGCCAAGTAGTGTGACAGACATGTGCCATAGTTTACTAGATGCGTGTTTTCCAAGCTACAAAAAGGATGATGTGCAAGCAGGTGTACTAATAGCTGATATTAGTGACAATTTACCTATTTTTATGTTCTTTAAACCCTACTGTACACCGCAGAGTCATTTCAAAACATGTGCACCCATTGCATACAGAATCATTAATGAAGCTAAGACCATAATATTTAGAAACTTAGTAGCAGAAACAATCTGGGCAGATGTTATTGAACTGTCTGACCCAGTCGCAGCATATGACGTCTTTATTAAAACAGTTACCGAGCTCTACAATCAAGCCTTTTCTACAGTAGAATTCAAAAAGTGTAAAAAAGCCAGAAAGCCATGGATGAATGCTGACCTTCTGAAAAGAATTACAGAGCGTGACAGACTATTTTCCTTTTTTATGAGAACAAAAAATAGGGACTGTTTGACTGAATATAAAAGAATTCGTAATAAGCTCTGACATTAAAAAATCCAGGACTAGTTATTACTAACATAAGATTACTGATATCTGCAACAACCCTAAACAAGTATGGAATACTGTAAACAAGCTAATGTCCAACAACAAAAGAAACGGCATCTCTGAACTCGTTATAAATGGTGTGCCTTACACAGGGGTGTCGCTTGCTGACAAACTTAATGAGCACTTTCTTATATCAGGGGCTTCAAGTAAAGCTCAGGCAAGAAACTATGATTTTACTACATATATCACGTCCAACATCCAAAGCTCAATATTCATGTTTCCAACTACAGAATTAGAAATCTGCACAGTAATCAAAAACTTAAAAAATAGCAGTGCATGTGGTACTGATGACATTACCGTTCAACCTTTAAAATCCATCATTCACGTGATTAGTCAGCCACTTACGCATACATGTAACCTGATTTTGAGTACCGGAATATTTCCAGATAAATGAAAAATTTCAACAGTCTCCGTCACACACAAGGGAGGTGATAGAAATGATATAAATAAATATAGGCCAATTTCGGTCCTACCAATCCTCTCGAAAGTAGTTGAACAAGTTATAAGCATCCGGCTACTAAACTTCAGCAAGCGAAACGATATCATCGCCGAGCAGCAATATGGATTCCAGAAAAAGAAATCTACCGAAATGACGCTAATAAAAATTAAGGACAAGATAATAGACATTTTTTAGCAAAAAATATGTACAATAGGTATTTTTCTAGACTTTAAAAAGACATTCGACTCCATTAAGCACCCTATTTTATTTTACAAGTTATATAAATATGACATTAGAGGAACGGCTCTCACATTAATAAAGAATTGCCTCTTAAATCATCACCAGTACACGAATATTACGAATGCAAAATCCAGCTTAGGTCAGATACAGTACGAAGTTCCGCAAGGATCAATCCTTAGGCCGCTGTTATTTCTGCTTTATATAAATGATATCATTAACGTGCCGTCTACATCACAAATAGTACTGTACGCTGATGATACCAATGTATTCATCTGCGGAAAAGATCTAGAAGTCCTCCAAGTAGAAACCAATGTATGGCTGGAAAATTTGTAGGCGTGTCTCCATGGTAAGGAACCAGAGCTGAAGACTAACTTATCCAATTTTGCGATGAATCTGTCGAACGTGTAATGTCACATAAATTTTTTGGTGTCATATTTCACGGACATCTAGACCGGTAACCTCACATTGAAAAAGTTGGCATTGGTATCTCTGGTCCATTGGTATCATGTATAAAATAAAACCTTTTGCCTTTCTGGCTAAAGAAACACCTATACTACACACTGGTACATTCACGTTTCCACTATTGTCTTCTCGTGTGGGACACAGCACCTAAAACAAGCATAGAAAACATATACTTATTACAAAAGAAATTTTTGCGACTAATAGATAATGCACCATAATTTAGCAACACGGACCCATTGTTTAAAAAACACCAAACTGCTTACACTGTGGAATGTTATAAACAAAAAGATAGTGTTAGCTACTTACGTATAAATGCATTCTGATCCTACTGCTTTTTGTCATCAGTATCTAACGAAAACATACACCTATAACACCCGGCACAAATGTTATAATAAGGAAAAAATACGTACAAACTACAGCACCCAGAAACTTAGCTACAGAATTTCCAGTTTTTAAATGATCACCATCCTGCTGTAAGCATTATGCAGGAAAGTCAATTATCGAAAGCTTTCAAAAATAGCATCACTATGCATCTGTTTTCACTGCAGGCATGACCACTCTTTTTGTTCTTATTCTGTTGTTTCTCACAGTATTTGCCCAACTGTTGTACATAAATGTTCAATATGAAATAACTCCAGTTTCAATCTTAACCAACCACTCTGTATTTACATCTCGTTTAGTGTTTAATTTTTGCGCTGAATGTCTTGTACTCTCGACTGGGAGCAAGAAGGGCGCAGACTCTTTGTCAGGCATCCATTTGCCTTTTGGTCTGCGCCCTAGGCAACTGGCCAACACGTTGTCTGAATAAACTCTTTGACTATTTTACTATTTGACAAAGCGAATTGAAATCCCTCCAGAATGGTAAAATTAGGAAGCTAATCACGAAAACATTGGTTGTCATGAATGGCTGTGATATCTAGGGGAAGGCAGTTCCATTCGACAGATGGCCGGCGAAGGCAAGACTGAAAGAAAGCTTTAGTACTGCAGTTTACCATGCCAACGGAATGACGGTGATAAGTGCGGCGCGAAATGTATGCTGGTGTACAAATAAATCATCGCCTAACCTGATGTGATGATGGAATTCGTGAAACAGACTTTTTCGCGGGATCGCCTGATTTTCAGGTGAGATTCTAAGGCTGACAAGGAAAATTTAGCTGTTATAGCTGAGAGACTTCCGGTGCGATTATATTTTGAAAGCATGAAGCGGAAACTGAGTTGTTTCGTACAAGTTAAATAGGCACTAACAGGTTTCCATGCATACGGTTCCATATTGATGCGACATACTGTAGTTTCGAAAGTTGGGAAGTTTTAAAAAGTAGAAGTTTTAGCGAACATGCAGCAACGAAGCAGTTGCAACGTAAATGCCCTATATTTGCGGCTATCGCGTCATTGATGGTATATTCAGTATGGGCAAACCCCGGTATGTTTTGGGTGGCGAAAGGATGCCTAAGTTGCCTAAGTATTTGTAAGCATTTACGGAATCAAGAGGAATGCCATGCAGATAAAATGAACGGAAAGCGCTAGAAGGAAGGTTATTACTTTAAACTGGGAACAAAAGCAGACCAAGGACGTACCGTTGTAGTACGTTAGATGGGGCTTTAATAAGCGGTGATCCAGTGGCATATGTGAAAACATCCTGCCAAAAGTTCAAAAGGAAAGGTGCAGTACATCGGTATACGTTAGGATCAGGAATAAGATGACAACTATGAAGTAACGATTTAGGCCCCATTCAAGAAAGGCTTTCGCAAAGCATTAAAAAAATGCTGTTTTGTGCAGGATCACTTTAAAGCTGTTGTGTACAGTCGTCCGAACGGTGCACACTCTTGTTCTATATTGACGGTCGTTGCCGCCTAGCGGGCCCGTTATAGCTTCTAATGACGTGAGGAGTTCGACACAATCAATGCGAATGTACATGCCCAATAAGGTCTTGTAGCGAGCCTTATACCTCTCATAAATTACGCAAGTCTACTCCCCGTTGCGCCTTTTCAGTGCTGTATACTCGTGTGTGTACGGCTGTACTATCGGGGACAAAGAAAGTGATCCCCACTCCAAGTTCCTAACCACGCCGCACTGCATGAGTGCACTACTTAACGATGCACTCCTGATGTCGAGACCGGCTCGGAACTTGTAGGGGGTTGTTGCATCCACAGAGAAGGCGTTGGGTTCAAGAAACAGATACAGCAGACACACACATTGCCGATTCATTGGTCAGCCAGTAGTAGTAGTAAAAAACATTTATTTCAAAAAGGTAGGATAGAGAGGCGAAAATACAGATTTTGAGTGGAAGCCAGCACATCGCATCGAAGGCTACCTTCACGGCCTGTTTATGGGCACGTGGCGCTGGAGAGGCAGCCTCACCGAACGCCAAGAGCAACGCGGCATGAAACACGAGCGTTGCAACCTGCGTTGCATAGAACGCTCACCAGCGTTGCGCAGAAAGCGGGCACAGACCGCAATGAGCCCGTCGCCTCGGAAGGTCCATGTGATGCGCCGTTCACCGCGGCGGAACTGAACAATGCTCTGCAGTGCTTCCGCCGCCGCTCGGCGCACGGACCGGACGGGGCGACATACCAGATGCTGCAAAACCTGGATGCGCAGCAACGACAGATCCTCCTGCAGCAGATCAATCTGGTGTGGGAACGCGGGGAGGTACCGGAGTTTTGGCGAACCGCGATCGTTTGCCCCATCCGAAAGGCAGGGCGCCCACCTACGCAGCTGAGCGGATACCGGCCAGTGGCATTAACATCGGCGGCAGGTAAGCTCTGGAGCATATGGCGTTGCAGCGTCTGAACGAGCGGCCTGCGGAGGCTGATTGGTTTTACGAGCGGCAGACGGGTTTCCGTGGGATGCGGTGCACGGCTTATTCTATATAGGACGTTGTTACAGTGCTGGAGCATGCCAGGAGGGCAGGACAGGTTGCGCTGCTGCTGCTACTGGACGTCTCGGGCGCTTTTGACAACGTTCACCGCGCACTAATTCTCGCGGTGCTTGAGGGGGCCGGTGTGAGCGGGCGCCTTTTGCGATGCGTTCACGCCTTCCTGAGCAGGCGCACCATGCGCGTACGAGAATGGGGTAAGCTTTCCAAGCCTCGCCTGGTGGACATGGGCGTGCCGCAGGGATCTGTCTTATCACCATTTCTGTTTAGTGTGGCCATGTCGGTGGTGTCGGCCTCCCTCCCCACGAGCGGCCGACTCCATGTGTGTATGGCCATACATGCAGACGACATAGCTCTGTGGTGCCGGGGACTACCGGGCAAGGCGCTCCGCGTGCGGGGGGTGCCTTCCGGGAGCTCTGACCACAATCGATGCCAGCTTGCGCGGCCTTGGTTTGTCGCTGAGCGCGGACAAATCGTTGGCCATGGCCTGCGTTTCGCGCTCGCACGCGCACCTTGCGCCACTGTCACTGGAAGGGACTCCGATTCCTTGGCGTAAATCGATGCGGTACCTTGGCCCGGACATCGACTGGCGCCTTTCCTTTCGCCCCGCGGCGACCAAGGCCTGTCTGCAGATTAAGAAGATCACCGCCGCCGTGCACAAGCTCACCGCTCGAGGCCAGGGCATCTCCCAGCAAGCCGCGCTGCGGCTATACAATGCTGCAGCTTTGGGGGCGGTGCTCTATGCGCTGCCGCTCGTCACGGTGCGCAAACCGTGCTGGAAGAAACTCGAGCTCCAGCACCGCAAATCCCTGCGCGTGTGCCTAGGCCTGCCCAAAAATTCGCAGTGTGCCGCAACGTTGGCCGAGGCAGGAGCGTGGCCACTTGAGCTCCAGGCAGCGCGCAGGGCACTGAATCACAATGACCGGCTTCACCGCGCACCGGACGGCGGCTCGCTGCTGCAGCGAATGCGCTCGCACCCGCGCTCACAGATGAGCGCGGCGCTGCTCGCGTATGAGCAATTTATTCAAGACCCACCCCCCTCCGGCTCCTGCGCGCCCTGGCCTGCTGCCCCGGAGGTACAGCGAGAGATCGTCGGCATCGCGAGGAAACGTGCAGCAGCTGGCCAGGGCCGTCATACACGAGGAGCTCCATGACCATCTCCTCGTGTACACCGACGGCTCAGTGGCCCGCGACAGCTGCTCTATTGCAGCGGCGGCTACAATCCCCGCCCTGCGACTGCACAGCCAGCAACACGCAACCTATCTGGGCTCCTCCACCACGGCAGAATTGATGAGGATCCGGCTCGGGTTGGACCTGCTGCTCACCCTCGGCCCTCCACCGCCCAGGGGTGCTCTGCTGTGTGACTCCCGCGCCGCCCTCAGCCGCCTACAATCTAACGGCCGCGGTACCCCACTAGTGCGGGAAATTCGCTCGCGTATCGAGCGCCTCGCGCAGAGAGGATGTGCCGTGCGTGCACAGTGGGTGCCCGGTCACTGCGGCATCGCCGGCAACGAAGAAGCTGACGCCCTCGTGACCGCTGCACATCAACTACCTGCCAGCGATCTGCCCCTTGCGCTGGAAGACGTGCGTGCGGCCATCCACGACCATCTCCGAAAGCAGTAACCCGACCCACACATCACAGGAGGTGAGCGCATCGACAATATCACCGGCTGTCGCGCACTTACACGGTCGCAAAGTGTAATGATCGTCCGCGCGCCCATTGGCTGCGTGTAGCCCAGGGAACGACGGGAGCGTCACGGAATCGCGACGAGTGATGTGTGTGACGGACGCGGTGCAGTGGAAACACTAGAACACCGGCTCCTGCACTGTGCCGCGTTCGCCGATGCTCGTCGCGATATGCTTGCGGCCTATAGGGCGCTGAGCATACTACCAGACTCCCTCAAGACGATATTGTTGCCGCAGGGCAGTGCGCGCACTCGTGAGCGAACCTACGTGAGCCTCTGTGCATTCCTCGAACACACGGGCTTGACTTCCCGTCTGTTCTCCGTCAGGTAGTTACACGCAGTGACCGAACGCTCCGCGAGTTCTACCTTGAACGATTAATAACTGGACGTCCCACTCCAGTTGCAGCCAACAAAGTGCTGTGCGCGTTTTAATTCCTCCAACATGAACTAATCACGCGCACAACCTGGAGACTTTCTTATTTTGTAAATAGTTTGTACATATTACTTCTCCCCTATCCTCTCTTCCTGTCCCCTCACACGTTTCATTTAATTTCTCCATTTTGCCTGCTATCCTTTCTTTCCGCTGCCCCAGCTAAGGTGCTTCAGTATCGATGGCAGATGTCGGGTCTAGCAAAAATCTTTTCTTTCCTTTTTGCTATTATTTTAATAAAAACCACTACCACCACCACCGCAATGAGCCGATGCACGATGAAGAGAAGACGATAAGACGCGCGCTCATTCTCTCCAAAACCTGACAATGCTTTGTGTGTTGTAAAAACGTGTGCACGAATTCAGTTTGAGGACGTTTATAGAAATCTTCTGCTTCGTTCTCCCTTTGTTTGAATTATACCGTTAATTCCACATCCCAGACATAACGTTGGGAATTTCCAATTATGTATTGCAAGCTTTGTAGTTACTTGACATGTGCTTCAATGTAATTCAGCTGTAGCAGCTTTCTAAACAAGAACGTGTGGTTAATACAATTAGACGGCGTGCTGACTGTGTTGCCCAACAAGTTACCCAAAATAAGCTGATCGACTGTACCCTGACCGCCGATCGCTGACGGACTTTTCCCGTTGCCTGTCCAAACCTGTCGTCACAATGTATACGGAGAGGTGCACGATACGGCTGGTCCGTTTAAGGCGTTAAGGAATGCTTCATTGTTGTGTTAAGAGTAACATAATCACGAGATGTTTTCGACGTGATTATTTGTATTCATGGCCAAATGTTCCGCGCCTATTTTCTCTTTCTTGGCATACAATGCGAATCTAGAACTAGACGAAGGTTCATTCCACGGGTCTGTCGGCAAATGGGCTGTTGCTAAAGTGCATAGGAAAAGAGATTACCACAAGCGAGACTTCTGAGGTACGGGGAAAGGGAGACACAAGGCCACCTTGTTTGCCGATCAAACCCGCCACTACACTGCCAGACCATAGTCATTACGGTAACAAAAGGAAGGTCGTTAGTCAACAGCCACTGGCTAGCGAGCATTGTATCAACACGTCTGTGCCTTGCTTGTTTGCCAGCCATACATGTCAGTGCAAAAAAATTCACTTCGTGTCTCCTTGTCGGGAGAAGCGGTATCTACTTTCTCAATCAGTGCTTGACCGTTTATTTGACCTTATAATTCATATGACGCTGATACGTATTTATTCTGATACGAGACAGCATTGGCAAGGTATTTATACAGTGGTAGCGTAACTTGCATAGAAGCCGGCATGTTCAAATTATGTCGGCTTATGGTGCGGAGACAGCCTACGAATGGACAACTACATAATAATGTCATAACAAGACACAACTTGACATCATAGCACGCGTCTGGTTTGGCGAGAAAAATGCTTGAACATCTCGACCGCCAGAGTGACACACGACAGAAGGACGTAGTAACAAGACATGATGACTGACTGCAAACACAAATTTTAACTCAAAGGAAAGTGAACAAGGAGTTCAGGTGGAGGCTCAGTCCGCTAGGCAACGGGTCAACATTGGCAACCAGGGGGAGGCACTCTCTCAGCCTTTGTTCATGCTGTTTTGTGCTATCAAGAATCCCGTCTTTCTGCCCTCGCTATAGCATAGAACCCGATTTTTAGATAACCAGTCAAGTACCTCAAAGCGCAATTTAGGCGTCCACTCACCTAGCGAGACAGTTAAGCGCCCTTCTATCAATCAGTCAAAGACAACTTTATTTCCTCATTCAAGGAAAATTTGTACAAAATATTTGGACTGATAATCTTCATGGTTAGTGTCCGGTCCAATACAAACGAAGGCATTTGGACAACCTCAATATGAACAAATATTTCAACAAAACACGCGCAAAAATTCAAATAGCGGAGTCATCCAGTGTCCAGTAGAGTACAAATCAAAGCATTTGGACAACCGCATTGCGAAAATGCAAACTACTATTTCAACAAAATATGCGTATTGAATCCAATCAATGTGAAAATACTGAAAACACATTCTCACTTGGTAGTGAAAGAAAAATAACTTCGAAGAGAGCTTAAAATTTCTCTCCACCTTGATTTCTACAATCAGTGAATTCCAGACCTTCATCCCAATGAATTCAATTTGTCTATCGCAGTATTTATTGTTATTGATTGGGAGATTAAAATTATAGTTAGCAGTATGTCCTGTAATGTGAACGAGCAAAATAAATACGCCGAATAGGAGAGGAGAGTTAGTAGTTATTATGCTATTTTACTAGAAGAGAAATTTTGTAGTCATGCCGAGCAGAAAATTTTAATACTCGAGTTTCTTCAAACATACTGTTGCTTGAACGGTTTAGTGAAGAAATGATTGTCCTTAATGGTCGTCTATGTAAGCGTAGCAAAGGTATGCGGTAAGCTGGGTAAGTGCGCCTCCATGACTCACAGCAATAACTTCTGTGACAATGAACAAAAGAAAAACATAAACTGCGTGATATGTTTTGACGGAAGTATTGCCTAGAGTTGATAAGAGCATAAGAGCGAACGCAACTTTAGTGTAAATATTATTAACTTTAACTATGCAGCTTAGGTTGTTATAGAAAATGACACGCAGATATATAAAGGAAGCCACAGATTCAATTAAATTGCTGTTTAAAGAAATCTTCATTTGATTACAATCAACGTTTCTACCTCTCGAATGGAAGACAACATATTCCTTTGCTCAAAATCATCAACGTCTAGAACGTTGTCAACGCCAACGCCAATGAACACAATGAACGCCGACAGCTTTCGCTTTGTACATCCTGAATTGGCTGAGCTAATCCACATTGATTTTTTTTTGGCCAGGGGAGACTTAGATGTTGGCACGCGCGTTACTCGTGTTCCCTACGTGAATCGGCGTGTTCAGCCTTGCCAACTTGTGCACAATGTGCAGCGTGCTCGCGCTGCGATTGTTCCTCGACCTAATCAACACTACCGACTGCCCGGGGAAGGAGCTTCTTTTCTCGGCAAGTCGCGGCACCTCTTTTTTCGCGGACGCAGCGTGGGCCCAGCAGCCTTTTAGCAGCCAGATTTCCATTGTTACGTCTGTCCGGCACTCGGGTTCTTTACGGCAGCCGTGTCCGATGTGGATGTTTTGGACACACCGCCCTACCGAGAGTGCGAGCTACTCGCCGTAGAGGAAGCCACACACGAACATCTCCAACGCAGCACGCAGGCGCGGTTGCGGGACCGAAGTCCTCGGCCCTACCACCTGACGTGAGAGACTTTGGCAGGCTTCGATGCTGAGGGGTGTTTCCTAGAGTTGATCGCATTGCGGCGCGGGGTGAAGCGCTCTCCGCCTTTTGCCCGAAGTGCGTGCTCGTGAAATCTGCAGCATGCGTTGTTTGACTGTGTGGTGGCTGGAAGTCTTTGCCGACTTGTTACGAATGTTCGGCGAGCCCCTAGGTGTTCGCACTCGGTCTCGGGACACCTTAGTGAAAATTTTACTTTTTCAGTGGGTATATGCGTTGTAGGCGTTAGGCAGGTGTGGCAGCTTGGCACAATCGGCGGCACACTGCCATGTCCCACTGCTACAAGAAGTGCATACGTTACTGTGGAACCAAGCGTTCGTGGAACGGGTGACGCTGGAGAAGCACCAGTTTCGCAGGCCCTGGTCCACCCACTTCATTGTGCTGTGCCTTAGCCACGTGTCTGTGCGGCCCCTGCGTTATTAGGCCATAGTGCATGTGCACGTTGTGTGTCTGAGTGAAGCGGGGACTGTGACGCGTGTGCGCGGTGGGCTCAACATCGCGCCATCGCTCACTGTTGGCTTTTGTGGATCTCCTGGCGTGTTGGTGTTATCAATGCCTTAAGCAGCGAGAGTTGCCAAGTGTTTGCTGCATTGCCGTCTTCTTGGAGGGACAGCAGTCCCTGTGGTCAGTGCGATTAATAAACGTCTCTTTAAAGACATCACCATTTGTGCCATGAGGAATCTGATCGGATGTCTTCGGCTTATCGATGTTTTTTTTTCCACATTTATAGAGACTTTCCCGCGGTCGAATTGGTGGCAATTTTACGAAATTTCGCTCCTATTCCTTTCAGTTAGAAGCATGAACATACTAGCCTGAATCAAATTCATACTGCTTTTCTTATTTTTTGGAGCGGTAACTCACAAGGCGAAGGTTCCACGCCGATAGGCATGAAACCCCGACTATTATTATCTGAGCTCTGATGGAAATAAAGTAGACCATTTACCGGCGGCATTCCGTTCAGTTTTCAGTGCGCTCGTCCGTATTTCAACATTGCACAGTGTGTTTAAACGAAAAAGAAAATGCAAAGAAGGGAAGAAATCCTTCATGAGGAAAAAGAATGAAAATTGGTCTAGAGGAAAGGAATTGGCGCATAAATTCTCTCACATATGTTTGTGGACACGAAACCGCGCCGAAAGGGAAGGCATAAAGGAGGGAGTGGAGGAATGAAGAGGGAAAGAGGTGCTTAGGGGAGGGTTGCGGAATAATCTCGACCGCCCAGGGATTTTTAAGGTGCATTGACATCGCACAGCACACGGGCGCCTTTTTCGTTTCGCCTCCATCGAAACACGGCCGCCGCGGTCGGGCTCGAACCCTTGTACTCCGGCTCGACTACGTCAGGATCACCCGAGTGTGTCTTCCTTTCCCTCAGGCGAGTGAAAACGCGCTCTGACAGGTGGACAAGATGAGTAAATTGGGAACCCAGCTGCCATTAGCTTAAAAATCTGCTCCGAGAACCTGCACGGCGAAAAAATGTGGCCTCTATATTTCACCTCCGCGGTATTACGCACCATTTCAAGAAAGACGCGGCGAAAAAAATGTTGCTGTTGCCTTCACAACGAAGAGAAAGGTAGGAGACTTTGCACCGCCGTTGAAAGGAGGCTTCGTAAGACTACGGCTAATCGTCCTCAATGCACTGTGCCACACAAAGAAAGGTTCACCACTTGCAGAAGAATAGCATTGTGGCCGAAACTACTACGGGCAGACAGGCAGATGTCTGAGTGAGCGCCTAACTTAGCATTAACTCTATGTGTCAATGTCAATTTATTGCGGTAACTTGGCATGTGCACATATGTAAGTAAATTTTTTCCAATCACCAGGTGGCGCTGCGAGCATCCGAGGCGAGCGGACGTGTGTCACGTGCGCTCTGCAGTTTTCGGGCCCTGGGACCCGGATAATTCGACTGGACTACCAAAAGCTTGGTTGGAATCGACGCAGCAAGTAACGAGGACCACGAGGACCCAAATTTCAAGCCGGTGAGCCCGATTTTTCGGATTTTATCGGACTTGGAATTTTCCGAGTGGCGGACCCTACGCTAAGCCTAACGAGGCCTAGCACGACTACGGGACCCCGCGACCTCCTCGGTCTCGGCCCGAGTTGAGAACACCCGGAATGATGTCCCGACCGAACATCCCCAACTACGACCGACCAACGGTGGGAGGACCGACGAGATTTTCGGCAGAATCTCAGATGGAAGAAGACATCGAGACGACTCCCGTGCAGCAGCAGCGGCAAGTCCCGGGCGGACCGGAGGCAGCGGCGATGGCGACGGGGAACAAAGCCCTCGAAAGCAGCACCCCAACGCAAATTTCACAAGTAAGAACCGACACCAACGCAGATTGGGAGATTGCCATGTCGAGACGGCAAAAAAGGCGCCAACAACGCGGCGAGCGGCAAGTTTTGGCGGGAAGTTCCGGAAATCCGGCGGGAAAACCCGGGAATCCCCCCGGGGAATCCCCGAAGCGAGAGGAAGCGCCACCTAGGCGGAGACTTCCGCCGCTGCCGAGAGAAGACCTCAAAATAGTCCTGCGACCGAGGGGACTCGCAGTCAAGGATCTGCAGACGCACCAAGTGGCGCGGGCGGTGGTCATGGCCACCGGGCACGGATGCAAGGTGGAAGACGATCATCCGACTACGCAACGGCTCGAACATCATCATCGTGAGCACGAGTAACGAAGAAGCGGCCCAGAAGATCAGAAGCATAACGCAGTTGAACTTTGGAGGCAAGGACTACGCCATTAGTGCCCACGTGGCGGCACCGGAAGGCACGCTGCGTGGCGTTATCCACGGCGTGGACCAAGGAACCTCGCCGGAAGAACTCAAGACCAACCTCAGAACCCGCACGCAAGGAGTAAAGATCCTGGCGGCCCGCATGCTGGGCAACTCTAGCACGGCCGTCATAACCTTCGACGGACCTACGCTCCCGAAGCAAGTATTGTATTACGGCGGGGAGATGTGGTGTTACCCGTACCGGCCCACGAGGCAAGTGTGCTACGCCTGCGGCCAACAGGGGCACCGAATGGACGTCTGCCCGTTCCCGGATTCCAGAACCTGCCGGCAATGCGGTTGCCGAAACCCGGAGGACATGCACCAGTGCACGCCAAAATGCCTGCTGTGTGGCGGAGACCACGCGGTGGGCACCAAGGACTGCAAACAACGCCTCAAGCCGGCGAGCGAGCTGAGATGGGGCCCCAAACAGCAGCGACGCGGACGCAGCCGCAGCCGCGGAAGACGGCCGCGATGGTTCCGGAACGAGAGCCAGGTCCGGAGCGAGTCGCGGAGCCGCAGCCGAAGCCGGAGCCGGGGACCACAAGGCCGGGACGAGTCCTTCCCGCCCCTCGGCAAGCCGGGCCAGAAGAAACAGCAAAAGAAGAGCGGCGGCACTAAGGTGAGCTGGAGAGACGGCCCTCCCAAATCGCTTTATGCTCCGCACTCAAACACAAACACACAAGACAACCAATATAGGGAAGAGATTAAGAACCTTAAGCGCGAGCTCGAGCAGAGCCGTAGAGAGTCGAACGAGCTGAGAAGACAGCTCAATGAGCTCATTAGAGAGAAACAGGAAATGAGAACAGGGCGCTCACCACGTAGAACACCAACCCCTCCCCCTATGGAGACGCAACAAAGCAACAATGAGGGAAACCTCGACAGCAAAATAGAAAATTTCATGGCTCAAATAATGGAGCAAATGAACCAAATGAAAAACGAAATTCAACAAACTCAACAAAAGTTTGCCCTACAGGAGAAAAGCTTTAGGAATTACGTAAAAAATCAAAACACCCAAAGAGTCAATGACGCTAGAGACAGACTATTTAACGAACGAAGGTTCGGCACAGAAACCCAGAGTACAACCAACTTTAACCAATCATGGCAGAACACAAACAACAGCAATTAGAAATTTGGCAGTGGAACTGCAGGGGGTACAAACGCAAGCAAGGCCTCCTCCAGCAATTTATCTACACCCAAGCAACCCCACCAGACATAATCATCCTGCAGGAAACTAACAACACCCCCGCACTAAGGGGCTATACATGTCAGGAAAACGGCCGTACGGCAACGCTCATAAGCAACAAAGTATTAGCCATAGTGCACGACGAAATTAAAGATACCCAGTTAGAACACGTAATTACGGAAATATTACCCAAAAAGAAAAGGAAAGCCAACGGCACCTTTATCGTAAACCTATACAGCCCGCCCAGGCAGACCAAAGGGGACATTATCAGACTCTTTGCGGAGGCGAAAAAGAAGGCGGGACAAAACGCACTGGTAATTGCGGGCGATTTTAACGCTAAAAGCCCAAAATGGGGCTACCCCAAAGAGGACAAAAAAGGCGCGGCATATGCACGGCGGCAGAAAGCGTGGGCTGTGAACTTCTAACCGACGAAAATCAACCGACCAGACAGGGAAACAGCGTGAGTCCAGACACGTGTCCCGACCTAAGCTTCGTAAGGGGTGCCAAGAACGCAGAGTGGGAGAACCTGCTCGAGAACCTTGGCAGCGATCACTACATTCTAAGAATCAGCCTTACGGCGGAACAAGTCAGGAGGAAGATTGGCACGGCTCGGCTAACAGATTGGGACGCCTTTAGAGCGCACTGCAAGCAGCTCGAAGGAGGAACCATCGAATCGGCGGAGAACTGGAGCCAACAACTAAGACAAATCCAGGACCTCTACACCAAAGAGGTAGTTAGAACAGAACAGACACCGGAGGTGGACAAGCGGCTACTAAGGCTATGGGAGGCAAGACGCGGACTCACCAAGCGGTGGAAGAGACAAAAACTCAATAGAAAACTCAAAAAGAAAATTGCGGACATTACCAGGCAGGCGGAGGAGTACGCGAACCAGCTGGCAAGACAGGGATGGCAACAGTTTAGCAACTCGCTGAACGGCACCCTCAGCACGGCTAGGACGTGGCAGATCCTCAAGGCCCTCTTGGATCCGAGCAAAAACAAATCGGAAAGCAGCAAAGCGATACAGCGGCTAACCCATCAATACCAAGGAACAGACGAGCAACTACTAGAGGAAGTCAAGGTCAAATGCTACGGCAAAGACTAAGTCGAAAGTTATAAACAAGAATACCGCGGAGAAGACAACCCCACGATGGACAGGCCCATCACGAGAGAAGAAGTGATGGAAGCGGTCGCGTCGGCAACAAAAAACACAGCGGCAGGAGCAGACAAAATCCGAAACTCCTTAATTCGCAACCTCAACGACGAGGCAATAGACCAACTGACCAAATATCTAAACACGCTATAGCAGGAAGGAAGAGTCCCGGCGGAATGGAAACACGCCATCGTCGTGATGATCCCGAAACCAGGCAAGAAACTACAGATAGAGAACCTCAGGCCGATATCACTCACGTCGTGCCTGGGGAAGCTCTATCAGAAAATAATAACCAGAAGAATCCAAAATCATCTAGAAAAGGAGCAACTGTACCCGGACAGCATGTTTGGGTTCAGAGCCAACCTATCCACGCAAGACGTGCTACTCCAACTCAAGGAAGAAGTGCTCGAAACGATGCCGAAAGCGGGCGAAAACGTGGTCATGGCCATAGACATAAAGGGGGCCTTTGACCACGTGGCCATCATGGAGGGCCTGAACAACGCCAACTGCGGAAAGAGAACCCACGACTACGTCAGGGACTTTCTCAGCAACCGAACGGCAACGGTAGGGCTAGGCGAGCTAAGAAGCGACGTCTTCCACACCCCGTGTAAAGGCACACCTCAAGGCTCGGTCATCTCGCCCGTCCTCTTCAACGTGGCAATGACTGGACTAGCAAACAAACTAAAGAAGATCGAGGGAATTCAGCACGCGATGTACGCCGACGACATCACGGTCTGGACCACCCGGGGATCCCTAGGCGAAAAACAAGAAAGGCTGCAAGAAGCTGCCACCTGCGTGGAAAATTACACAAAGGAAAGAGGACTGCGGTGCTCGACAGAGAAATCGGAGCTCCTCAGAATCGGCAGACATCCCACCCAAGCAACCCTGGAAGTCACCCTCGAGGGTCAACTCATACCCGAAAAGAACATGATAAGAATCTTGGGCATGTGGCTACAAGGCAGCCGCAAATGCAGTCACACCATTAGCCTGCTAAGCAAAGCGGCAGAGCAGGTGGGCCGCATGATCAACCGCGTCTCTCAAAAGAGATACGGCATGGGAGAGGAAGACACCCTCAAGCTAGTAAACAGCCTCATAGTCAGCCGAGTTACGTACTCTCTGCCGTACCACGCAACCACCAAGGCGGAAAGAGAACAAGCCGACACTATCCTGAGGAAGGCTTACAAGACGGCTCTCCACTTACCCAGAAACACGTCAACCGAGAAACTGCTACAATTAGGCATCAGCAACACTTTCGACGAACTCGCGGAAGCGCTGCTGGGAGCACAAAAAGTCAGACTAAGAGGCACTCCTGCGGGACGGGCGCTCCTGAAAAGGCTGGGTCGGGACACTCGCGGACTGACAGACAGATACGCGGAGATGCCGGACCACCTTAGAGAAACCTTTAACGTTAAGCCCATACCGAGAAATATGGGCCCTAACCTTCACGCAAACCGACGCAAGGCTAGGGCGGAGTACGTAGAGAAAACGCTAGCCTCGGAAGAAAACACAGTATACACGGACGCTGCCGTCTACCCGTGCGGGTCAGAACACGCAGCCGCACAGGTAGTCGTAGACAGCAAAGGAAGAATGCTAACGAGCGCCGCAGCAAAAGTCGCGGACGCAGCGGAGGCCGAGGAAATTGCCGTCGCGCTGGCGGCAGCAGAAGGCTACAGAACCGGTCGCCCACTCAACATACTAACAGATTCGAAAGAAACGTGCAAAAACTATACAAAGGGCAGAGTCAGCAAAACGGCCCATAGGATACTCGGCGGGGTAGCCCCTGCAGGGTTGGAAAAACTCAGACATAATTTAATTTGGATCCCAGGCCACGCGGGAATAGAGGGGAACGAAAGGGCAGACAGCTTAGCTCGAGGGGAAGCAATCCGAGCCGGGCAGTCACACGCCCCGGGTCTTCACCTTCAAGCCTGCGAGGGGGGATACACAGAACATTTAAACCTATGCAAAGCCGTCAGGATTAGATACCCGCCACCACACAAAGCTCTGACAAAGGAGGAGGCCACTGCTTGGCGCAGATTGCAAACGAACTCCTTCCCCAATTTATATATACTAAGCAAAATGTACCCATCGCAATACAGGGACACCTGTCCGTGGTGCGGAGCCATACCCACACTCTACCACATCACATGGGAATGCGAACGTAACGAGGCATTTCACAAACACAAACACCCGAGTGCGGAGCAATGGGAGAGCCGTCTCACCAGCAGCGAGCTCACGGCCCAGAGGGCCTTTATAGAGCACGCGACCGGTGCAGCCCGACTCAGTGGAGCCTTGGAATAGGGGCCCACCCTTGCTGAAAGAAGACTCTAGTCGCCGGCGCAAGCACGAAGACGACGGAGCCTTCGATCCGCGAATCCCTTTAGAAATCAATAAATGTTTTCACTCACTCACTCCAATCACCACAAACTCTAAAGGGGGGAAGGCGAATTCTGATCTGGCATTGCACGTGCAATCTCGTGAATGCGAATCGAAGGACGGCCTGTCATTTTGAAGGCATGATTTCGGCCACACATCTGTGGTTTAATAAAGTGGTAAAGAAATCTGTTGGGAGATAGTTGAGGCTAACTACACCGCTTAGAAGGAGGACTCCTGTGTAGCTAAGCCGCCGGTGAACCTCCACAGTAAGGAATTTCCTTCTAAAGCGAAAGCTTTACTGCTCTCCTCCGTACTTTCTTCGCCGTGTGCGCGAGTTTGACCTTGAACCTAGGCGAAACCATGTTAGAGCTATGACGTCACTGAGCCGCTGCCGAAACCAATCGCTCGGCTCTGTTTCTATAGGCCATCGGCGTTCATTTTGTTCATTGGCGTTGGCGTTTACAACGTTCTAGACTCCAATTATTTTGAGGAAAGGAAGAGACCATAACTGGCTCACTGGGTGGTGGTGGTGGTGATGAAAGCGTTTATTTGCTATACAAGAGATAGAAGGTACGCCTTGATCAGTCCGTAGGGGCAGATTCTTGCAAACACTATTTGGAGCTCCTTAGTTTGGGACCCCAGTGGCGGTGGCGGCAGCCCGGATGAACCAGACCAAGGCTCCTTGGGCCTGTAATTCATGACATCCGAGCAGGCTCGCCTCCTAGTTCTCCCGGCTTGGGTTGGAGATGGGGGAATAGCCGCATTGGAGGGGCAGGCCCACGTCATGCGATAGGTGTCCGAAGACACCGCTCTACAGTTCCGGCAGCTGCTGCTAAAGGTGGGTCAGTTGACGCCTCAATCGCGCTTTGATGTACGTGGCGCAGTTAAGAGAGAGATGTGGGCTGCATGCATTAGCGGTGACGACGTTGTGGCCGGAAAGCGGCACTGCAGCAGTAGGCCGCAGCGTTCATTTGGTGACAAACCTCTCCCGATCAACCTATAATTTGACTACCACTTGTCAGGGTGACAGGGTGGACGCGCTATCCAGTGTGAGGAACCACTCAACGTTACAGACGCCAAGCCGCGTCTACTTGCCCGATACACCACAGCTTTCGCTCTCTAACCAAGTTCAGCAGTAGTTAAACCGCAGCTAATTTTTTTAGATGATTCACTAGTACGCAAGCGACTTCCGATTGTTTTTTCGTCCTTTCAATACTTTGGTGGTTTTGTGCGCGCGCACCTCTTTGTGGGTCTTCTTTTGCCACTTTCCTTCAATAAAACTTCGGTGGCTAGTCCAGCCTCGTCTTGTGCTCTTCTCTTCCCCTGTGTTGTGTCTTCCGACAGGTTTTAAGACGAATTATCTCACTATTCTGAGGACACCTCAACCGCACCGTAAGGAAAGGGAGAAGGGATGCAAAGAAGCAAGAAATAATAATAATAATTGGTTTTTTGGGGAAAGGAAATGCAGCAGTATCTGTCTCATATATCGTTGGAAAGCTGAACCGCGCCGTAAGGGAAGAGATAAAGGAGGGAGTGAAAGAAGAAAGGAAGAAGAGGTGCCGTAGTGGAGGGCTCCGGAATAATTTCGACCACCTGGGGATCTTTAACGTGCACTGACATCGCACAGCACACGGGCGCCTTACCATTTTTCGTCCATAAAAACGCAGCCGCCGCGGTCGGGTTCGAACCCGGGAACTCCGGATCAGTAGTCGAGCGCCCTAACCACTGAGCCACCGCGGCGGGTAAAGAAGCAAGAAAAAATTTGAAGCTCTCTTAAGCTCCACCTTTAGGTGGACGCGATAGCGGCCTGTGGCCCTGACTGATTACAAACATGCTCATCTCATCACCTCATCATCAGCCTTACTACACCCACTGCAGGGCAAAGGCCTCTCCCATGTCTCTCCAATTAACCCTGTCCTTTGCCAGATGCATCCACCTTTTGCCTGCAAACTTCTTAATCTCATCCACCCACCTAACCTTCTGCCGGCCCCTGATACGCTTACTTTCTCTTGCAATCCACTCCATTACCCTTAAGGACCAGCGGTTATCTTGCCTTCGCATTACATGCCCTGCCCAAGCCCATTTCTTTCTCTTGATTTCCACTAGGATGTCATTGACCCGTGTTTGTTCCCTCACCCACACTGCCCGTTTCCGGTCTCTTAACGTTACACCTATCATGCTCATTATGCTCAGACATGCTCATTAACATAAAAATATAAAGTGTAAAGACGCCACTTCAGTGAAAGACCCCACGACTTATGTATTACTCCCACTTCTTCCCAAGCCGGTTAGGCGTGCCTTATGTGTCCTAGTCGGTAGCGAGTCTGGCTCCCAACCGTTGGATCCGGGAAATGAACCCCGCCTAAAATTCTGGACCTATAGATTAAGTCAAATTACTTGTCCTGTTCTAATAACTTTCATTCCCCGCATGAGGTTACATTTCCCGTCAGCGTTGTGGGCTGTGTGTAATTCTCGTGCGAGATCATGTGACTCTGACGTCATGACCCTGTCGAACAATCAAGACTTTCGCGTAACAACGCCATCGCGACGCCAGCTTTTCTGCGACACGCTCTCCTTAACGCTGTCGCATTAAAAAGGACAGCAATGGAGGGCTCCTGGTTCTGGGCACAGGGTCCCTCCACATCCTCTCCCTCTGTCCGGCGGGCCCTCCACCGCGGGGCCTAGAGAACCTCAATACCTGAGAGGACTGGGAGACCCTGTTGCGCTCGGAGGACCCGGCCGTGCCGACCATCGCCACTGGCCTGGCTGCCAGTGTTGCTGCCAATGAACCTAAGGAACATGAACACTTCAGCGCAGTGGGGTCGTGCCCGAAACTCCTTTATAATAATAAAGTGTTGAAGCGATAGCTTCACTACCCTATGTAAAGCCGGTTTAGCCGTACCAGCCACAGCCCTGTACTGCGCATGCGCCGCGCAACTGGTGCAAGAAATGTTCGGGGGCTGCGCAACAATCAGAGAGCACGCACATTCAATTAATATAAAAACGGCGTCCAAGCCGACAAATTGAACCAGGGCCTCGAAACGGGGACGCTTCCACTCCGCCATGACGTCTTTTCTTTTTTCTTTATTGCATAAAATGTAAGCATCCTTACGCCACAAAACACCAAGCCATCATACCCTTCACGACCCTACCTTCCAAAACATCCAAAGTCTGGGAGGCAGACACATGCATCCGGATAGGGGAGCCAGCTGGGCGGCTCGTCGAGGGCAGCATATACTCCCCGCACCAAAGCGCATTGCTCACGAAATAAAGATTTCGACGACCGTGGTGATTCGGCGTGGTGGTCCATCATGCGGCTCTTGCAGAGACTAAATATTCCCAGCAACATAAATAGATCATATGGCACAACGCTGCTTATCCCCGCATGCACAAAAAGGATACCGTAGGGTGTGATGTCAATGCCCTTCTTAAATGTTCGTTGTAATATATCCCAGAAGAACACAACATCAATGCACAGAATAAAACAATGGTCAATTGTCTCTGGTGTGCTGCACATGCGGAAGTTCACCGTCCATGGCGCAAGCATCTCCTTGGCAGGAAGCCATGCCTGCACAGTCGTCTCGACGTTTGTACTGCGTGAATTAGGGCGCTACTAATGAATGCACGGGTTTCTAAGAAACTTATTTTCACAATCAATACTAAGGCATATATGAGTAATTATTAGCATGCAATTATAGATTTCGGAATTAAACAAATACCATGGATTCCAGTAAAAATCCTCACTAATTGAGGCGCAGTCGTAGCGCCATCCTGTATCATGCGCTGAAACCTCTCTTCACCTTGCGCAGCGCTGGCACGGAAGATGGCGCCCGTACCTTCTGAGTCAGCACCTTCCTAGAATGATGATATGCCATCTAAATCAGCGTGTGGTGGTGGTGGAAAAGTTTATTGCCAAGCAATACAGAGACGGGAAAACCCTCTAGCATGGCACGATGCACCCTTAGGCGGCTGCCCTTACAGGGCAAAGGACAGCCCTTGGAGCGCTATCCGCTTCAGCGCGTCGGTAATTATCCGGCGCTGGTCAGCAGCAGCGGAGCTGGCCAGGAGTCTCCCAATATGACTCCGCCGTGGTTGGGGATGGAGGGTGTGAGAAGGTAGGACATGTGAGGAGGACGTGAAGGAAGTCTCCCGGTTTCCCGCAGAGCTTACAAGAAGAAAGGAATAAATCGGGGTTGCGGGCATGAAGGAGAATAGGGTAGGGGCAATATGGGTCTGGAGTCGGCGCCAGTGGGAGGCCTGGATTACGGTTAGGGAGGGAGCCGGCGGTGCGTAAACGTGTCCGGTATCTTTGTAGTAGGTAGTAATATCTTTGAACGTAAGCAGATGCTCCTGGGATGGTGGAGGAGGTCCAACTCCGGCCCGGAAAGTGAGACCTCGGTCGAAGGAGTGGACCTCCTTGTTACCCGGGAAATCAGCGGGAGCTCGACCACGATGGAACGCTATCGTGTTTCTCTCTTAAGGCGGAGCTCAAGCGTCTCCCAAGTTTTTTTTTTGTCTCTCTCTCGGGTAAATTTGAAACACCAGGCGTTCTTTCACTCGCATGCCCGATAAGGCTAGCGACGGAGGCGGAGGCGATGAGAAGGGGGCTACAAGGTTAGGCGTAGCAATTTAGTCCTTTTTCACGAAAAGAAATGGCGCAGTAACTACCTCACTTCTCGGTAGATATATCAACCTTGACGTAAGACAAGGAAGCAAGTTCGAAGTGAAAGAAGAAACAGACGAAGGGGTGCCATAGTGGTGGGCTCTGTAATAAATTTTAGCACCTGTGGATCTTTAACATGCACTGACGACTGTACTGCACACGCGCGCCTTTGCGTTGAAAATTGAGGATCCGTTTTTGAGAAAGAGAAATGGCGCAGCGTGTCTCACAACTCTTTGGACACCGGAGCCGCGCCGTAAGAAAAGGGAAAAGGAGGGAGTGAAAGAAGAAAGGAAGAAAGAGGTGCCATAGTACAGGGCTTCGGAATAATTTCGAGCATCTGGGGATCTTTAATCTTCACTGACATGGTGGTTCCATCACCACCATATCTGATCCTGATTTAATATCTGCAGCGGGTCCTTGGACCTCAGATATTATACTTATTTTTGGAATATGGCGGAGTGCTTGGCTTGAAGCACTCCGGCACGGGTCGGCCCTATTTTTCACTGCCTCCGGGATCAGCCTGGGGCATATTAGCGCGGCGCGTCTTTCCTTTCACTCTTTACACTCCTATCCTTTACCCTCCTACTTTCTGCACGCGGTAGCGAGCGTGGCTCGGCTTGAGCCAGTAGGCAGGCCCGTGCACTTTCCTTTTCCTTCTTCCTCTCAGCAACATCAGTCAGTCATCGCAGAGCACACAGGCGCCTTCCCGTTTCGCCTCCATTGGAAGGCAGAAAATGCGAGAAGGAAAGATATCCAAAGTTACCGAGGAGGGTGAGCAGGCAGCCACCCACATGTGCCTCGCGGTACCTTAGTCGTCTTCGCGTGGAGAACGCGCTCGCCTGCGACCACTAAACCACACTTTGTGAGGAAGTTACTGCGTCTGTCCTCCCCTTCTTCCTCCTCCTTTCCTAAAAAAATGAAGCAGTTTTTAATTTTTCCCTGCAAACTTAGCGACGGATCAATTTAACTGCGCCTTTTCTTCTCATTTAGCATCCTCCTCAAGCGAGGGAGTCTTTTTTTCTTACTCACTTTTTCATCTTCTGTTTCGGCAACTGAGATTTGACAGACATTGCTCAGCCAATTTTGGCAAAGCGAATTCGTTTCTAGCGTTAATGTTAATCCATAACCAAGGCTTCAGCGGAACAAGCTGCCGGCTGGAGTTCTCCGTGAAAAAAATTGTGGTATGCAGTTGAAGGCGCTTACTTCTTGAAGCGCAGTACAATCAGAAGGTGCAGGGGTGGGCGGCGGGCCCCGAAAGAGAGAAGGGGAGATCTAGCTGCCGGCGGGTGAGGGAAAAGTGGTTTCCCACATCGTACAAGTCGATTAAATGGGTCGGCCGGGTCAAATTTTCGGAAATCACTGGAACCAAATGTGGAGGTTACCATCGTGCCGGGTATGCTCAGTTATGGTTAGACATCAATTTTGGTACAGTTCGGCCGAAGTCAAATTTCGAGGGTAGCATGGGCAATATTTTTGGAAATGATCCAGGCGAAATTTGAATAGTTATGGTTAGACATCGATTTTGGTCGAAATCAGATAAGGTAAAATTTCAGGGGTCGCCCGGGACAAATTTTTGGAAATGATTGGGGTATAATTTGTAGGGTGTCATCGTGTCGGGCTCACTCAGTTATGGTTAGACAGATTTTGTCCAAATCAGATAAGGTGAAATTTCTGGGGCCGTCCGAGCCGAATTTATGGAAATTGACCGGGCCAAATTTGCTGAACTCCATCGTGCCGGGGTCGCTCAGTTATGCTTAGATATCGATTGTGGTCTAATAGGGCCAAAGTCAAATTCCGTGGGTCATCAGCGCCAAATTTTAGGAAATCATCCGGGAAAAATTTGTAGGGCGCTATCGTTCCGAGGATGCTCAATTACGGCTAGACATCGATTTTGGTCCAACTCGGCCATGGTCAAACTTCAGGAGCAGCCCGAGCCAACTTTGTGGAAATGACCCGGGCCAAATTTAGAGGTTGTCATTGTGTCGGGCATACTCAGTTATGGTTTGCATCGATTTTGGTTCAAATCGATTTCTGGGGTCGCCCCGAAAAATTTTTGGAAAAGAGCCGGGCCAAATTTGGAGGTTGCCATCGTGCCGGGCACACTCAGTAATGGTTAGACATCGATTTTTGTGCAAATCAGATAGGATCAAATTTCGGGGTCACCGTCCTGTCGGGCACGGTCAATTGTGGTCGGACATCGATTCTGGCCAAAATCGCAAAAAAACTGGATTTTAGGGAAAAAAATAGCGCATTATCTATCTCACATATCGGCGGACACCTGAACCGCGCCGTAAGGGGAAGGGATAAAGGAGGAACTGAGAGAAGGAAGGAAGAAAGAGGTGCCGTAGCGGAGGGCTCCGGAATAATTTCGTCCACCTCGGGATCTTTAATGCGCACTGATATCACACAGCACACGGGCGCCTTAGCGTTTAGCATCCATCGAAACGCGGCCGCCGCAGTCGGGTTCAAACCCGGGAACTCCCGATCAGTACCCGAGCGCGCTAACCACTGAGCCACCGTGGCGGGTCGGTCCAGATCGGCCAGTGTCAAATTTCTGGGGTGACGCGGGCCAAATTCTTCCCGCTTGACGTCAGAGTTTCTATTGCAACGAGTCATAGCCAAATGCGTGCCCATTAAGTACAACCGTCTGTGGCTCGAAACACCGTGCTCGAAGCAACATACTAAAGTAAAATGAGAGTAGTAACATAATTTAAAATAATGAGGTAGTGACTCTTGACTATACATATATAACAAGTATCTGTACTAACTTTCTTTGGGATAATATCGCATATTAAAAATTAAATCGGAAACCAAAACCACAAGCTGCTGTTTGACTACAGCTGCTGCCTTCCCGAAGATGCAGCATCATCATTGAGCAGCTGCGGCAAGCCGCTGTAGTTGCTGCACTATCATCTGCCCTATAATCACTTGCCGCTCAGCTACAGAAACAAGTCGTGCCTGGGATGCAACCGTGTTGCTCAGCTTCTGCACTGCAATTCTTGCCCAGCGTTCCAGCGCAGCGCCCTGGCGTGCCTGGCACTGAGCCTGTTCCTCTGCTGCAGCTGCCAAGCATTGCAGGGCAGCAGACTGGCCCACGGCGGTCTCGACCAGTTGGTGCGAGCTTGTGGCGACCGTTGCCACAGCATCTTTGAGCTGCTGTAGCTCCTGTTTACAAAAGGATGCCGATATCATCGAACAGCATATTAGCTCACAGTCATATGCAAGATAAGTAGTGCAAAAGTTTGCTAATACACGGGTTGCATGCTATTCTCCAGACTATGCTAAGATGTATCTGCAAATTTAAACACATCAATCATCAATCAACACCAATCATCAACATCGTGATCTGAGCATGTGCCAAGCTGCAGCCAGGCTCATGCTCCTAGCTAACACTTTAATGTATTTTGTGAACGATGCTCCCAGCTAACTCTTTTTTTAATGTGTTCTGTTAACTCTGCATTGCACGTCGGCACATAGTGCATAGCGCAAAACAACATCACCGGCCTAAGCATCGCCTGGCCTTGCATTCTCCTTCATTGATAACAATAAAGTATTAAACAGGAAACCGTGTACGTACAGACGATCTCGAAAGCCAACTCCAAAGACTTCTGATATCCAGCTGCTATGTCAGGGAGAAAATCTCAGCTGGTCTGCGTGCTGGCGTGCGCCGCTCCTGCTGTCCTGAACTTAACAATATACACAGAAAAGACATTCTTGCAGTACTCAATTGCTGCAGTGTAGATCTCATCTCATATCAATGTAAACAATGACGTGCAGCAGGGAAGCTTGTAAGCACTAGTAAACATTGATGCACATGGTTGAACTTGCGTGACAAGCCACTCGTCTCTGGCTGTTCCCCAACAGAAATATGCTGGGACAGGGCTGCCGACGAGAGGGCGTAACTTGGGCAGCAGGCTGTGCGCTGCACACCACAGATGAGGAAGCCCGCTGAGGTTACGAAGTGCTCCCGTCCAGCGACTGCGCAGCAGAAGTTGGTGGACTGCTGCTATCCTGAATACACAAGATGACCACAATGAATATCCGTATTGTGATTTTGATCTCATCATAAATAATCTCAACTAATCCCATAAGGGTTACAGCAAAACAAACGATAAATGAAACACAAACACATTAGATCTGAAAACCAGATAAATTCACTGAATTTCCATTAACGTTCACAATATTTTACAATGTAATGCATTGAAGCCATATTTGCGGGAACATTTTGAGCTGATAATATGTTCAGCATTTTCTAAATATGTCACTCAATGTAAATCGCACACCTTCCAGCAGGTAACCTTTTTTGTGGACAGTCAAAACAGAAAATTGACGCTGTTCATTATGTATTCAGCTGAATTTAATGCATGTTGACCTCAATAGTCTATTAAAAAATGTGTGCTGCTGTTTATATGCGTTGTCTTACGACCGGGCTTTGGACACTTACGTTTTTAGTGTGTTTTTAGTATATCCTATACATTTCACAATTCTTCACAGCTAGCATAATTAAGGATTGGACTATTCATGTTTTTTATATATCCAAAATTGATGTGTTCACGTCTGTCTTATATTTGTTTCCATGCAGAGAGATTTCTGTTCTGAGAAAATTGACTAAATTTCTCTACTTCAGTCATACTAATCAAATGCTCAACACATCGCCGCCGGGTTCAGCATGCAGGGGCCTTGCAATCACTTGTAGACCTAAGAAATCAATCTCCTAATCAGCCAAGATCGATAACAGGAAATATGCAGTCTTTGTCGAACATACCTCGTCAAAAAATCCGCCGCACACACCTACGGCGCTTGAACAGCCGACGATCGAGGGCGAGGATGCGGCCCCGTAGCCCGGACACACGTCCGCCGCCGGTGCCCCTATGAGTCACCAAGCCACTTGTTACACAACAGCAGAGGCACATACCCGATCATAGAGCTTACCTGTGTTCGGCGGCCACGACGACTGCGTCGTGGCGAGAGTAGT
Organism: Amblyomma americanum; assembly: GCA_030143305.2. NCBI lineage: Eukaryota > Metazoa > Arthropoda > Arachnida > Ixodida > Ixodidae > Amblyomma > Amblyomma americanum. The sequence continues at coordinate 10,960 of JARKHS020008243.1, read as the reverse complement.
AAACTTCCTTATTAAGAAGTTGCGTCACTGTTCCACTGTTTTCTCCGCAGGCCCTTCATCGTTCAAAGCTGCGGCAAGCTCACGCCACAACAGCGCCTTACCAGCTTTCGTTATCTCGATGTTAACACCGAAGATCCTTTCACTAGACATGGATGCTTCTCGATGAATTCTACTTAGATAAGGCGCTGCTGTGGCGAAACATGAGGACCTACAGGAGACCGATGGTTCGCTTGCGCCATTCAGGAACTTTAGATACGCGGCAATCAAACGACGCGCGGAAAGCAGGCAGATGACGCCACATCGCGCACATGCGACACCGTCTAGCGGCAAAAAAAAAACGTGAGCCAAGAAAACGTTGCAACAGTTGTTAACTGGATCTTTCACACATATTACAACTTGTTATTAAATAACATGTATTAATATTTGATTCTTATATTTATTTCATTTTTGACGCAACTTATTAACTAGTATATGGCCCCCAAAGAGGCTAAAAAGTCATGGCGTGAACTTCCGCAAGCTGGCGCGCTCGCCGATTGGACGGTGTCTTTCCCCTCTTTCTTCTGACCTGCTGACCCCGCCCTCGCCTACGTCAATTTGACGTCACCTGGCAAAAGAACGGTTCTCCAAAGGAACCGCCGCTGGATCCGGCCCCATCTCCACATTTAAGGTATGACGCCATAGTGGCCTGTGTTCCTGACTAAATACAAGCATACTCATTGCCATACAGTCGAAAGATGCCACATTGCGTGAAAGACCGCACGACTTACATATCAACTCCTGCTTGTTCGCAAGCCGTTCAAGCGTGCCTTGTGTTTTCTAGTCGGTAACGAGTTTGGATTCCAACCGAAGGATCGGGGGATCGAAGCCCGCCTAAGATTCTTAACGTAATACATAGTCAAAACAAAATTTTTTTCAAGTTGAATTATTTGAGACGTGCAGCCACCTTTACTTCTCGCTACATTTCATGTTTTCATAACTTTCATTCCACGCATGATGACACACTTCACGTGAGCCTTGTTGGATGTTTAAAATTCCCGCCGTGATGTCATGACCCTGTCGAGCAATAGCGACACTCGAGTAACAAAGCCACCGAGCCGGCTTTTCAGCGGCACGAGCTCCTTAACGCTATCGCATTAAACAGGGCTGCAATGGTAGGCTCTGGTAAATTTAGAACACCTGGCGTTCTTTCACGTGCACGCCCTGGAAGGTAAGTGGCGGAGCGGATGAGACAAAGGGCGGCAGGGTAAGGCAGAACAAATTAGCGCTTTTTCAGGAAAGAAAATGGCACAGTAACTGCCTCGCTTCAAGGTGGACATCTCATCCGCGTGGTAAGAGCGGGGAGGAATTGACGCGAAAGAAGAGAGAAAGGAGTGCCGTGGGAGTAGGCTCTGGAATAATTTCTACCCCTCGCCCACTGCTTTTTGTCGCACCTTTGAATATTTAATGATAAAATGTTGCAGCTATAGGTTCGCTTTCGAATTGGGCTTGCGGTTTATGAAGTTATATAACATAAAAAAGATTCACATCTGTTTGTCGTGTTGATGTCTCTGAAAGTTCAGGTGTGCGTTACAGCTTGTCGAAATAGCTCGCACACACGTGGCTACATGAATTTTCTCTGCAGTTCATAAGCGCTCAAACCGTCACATAAACAACAGGCAACATTTCACTAGCGGATTTACTGTTCAAGCTAAGCATCGTGTTTTCGCCATGGGCTCGCCGTTTATAGTACACCACTATAGACTACACGTGACTGTATAATATGAAGTAAGAAAATGCGGAAGCCTCCACTAGACCGTTTCAAAAGAGGAACGTTCACATCATCACGTCAATATGTAACAATATTTACTAATAAAAGAATGCATTCACTGATGCTTCCCTCAAAAGGGGTCCTATGCTGGACTGGTGAACATTTTCGGCCATTGTGTTCTCAACAGAATCCCGTTTTGGGCAACAGAGCAGGGCGCACATTAAGGCGCTGAAGACAAAAATACAAAGCCCTAAATGACTAGCCAGAGAGGCACCGCGCCAGCATTAAGATTTATCTATACCATGAAGGACATTTTCAGTGGCTCGACTAGAATGCAGCGGTCACGCCATTCCTTTATGTTCCCGCGCTAGCAATGTGTTCGGGCTTCTCATTGGCCGGGATACTTTTCAAAGGCCTAAATGTGTGTAGCGCTGAACAAAGGCTCGCCGTTCAATGAAATGACACCACGTGTTCCGACTGAAGATTGAAGGTTCACACCCGACTTTTCACGGAGGCTGTGCCGCAGGCGGAGAAATATAATGAAGAACTGGCACATCGAGAACATCCGTGAGAAGAATTTTCCGTGCGTTTAGAGATGAGGGAACACTGGAAGTTGCGAAGTGGTCGGGCTGGCCAAGGGCGAAGAAGCATGAGGACGATATAGTGATTTTTGCAGCAGCTGCCATGAACCCTTTTCTGAATGTTAAAGAAATCCGCGACTAGTTGTCGCTGAATATTTATACTTCGACAGTACGCCCGCATCTGAAACCAGCTGGGATCTCAGACTATGCCGCTGCGCGAACGCCTCCCCTGACTGAGCGACCGCGCCAAAAACTCCTGCACTTCGCAGAGGAACATCAACATTGGTCCACATAAGAATGGAGCAACGTAATTGCTTCTAATGTGTCCACTTTTTGAACCCGGTGGAATCAACAGCGACGGGTGTGGCGGCCCTTGAATTCCAGGTAAACATTGTCTTAACTTCTTAGCGTCATAAAGAGATTTGGTGCCTTCCATGCGCCGAAAACTTTCGTGGATCAAATATTTAAGAAAAATTATAAGAATAATCGGAATTATTCCCGCAAACGGAATTGTTTGATAACCTCCATGAAGAAGTAAATACACTCCCAGCAAAAAAAAAATGGCAGTGGCTTAGCCCGGCTAGGCCAGGATATAAGTAGCGAAAGGTACGTTTACCTGGCTGAGCTTGTGTGGCCGCTGTATGTTTAGCAATGAGAAAAATTGGGTATACAGATCTTTTAATTTTGCTTGAGAGAGATGAAGACTGTCCCATGATCTGTGAACTAGCATGAAGCGGTGGCTGGACTCTCCTTCTCTGCATCCATAAGAAACGTTGTGATACATCCAACCATTACATCTCCGCCTTTTATAGGCAATACTGCGCATGCGACGCGCGGTTCGGGTAATTGATCGGCCAGCGCCTCCTCTATTTTTACAATGCCAGCCGCATCGCCCGCTTCGCAATGGGAGCCGCCGCTACGCCTCACCTCGGTAAGTTCCCGCGCTGCGCGCCACCAAGATGGTTGGAATGAAGTCACTGGAACGGGAAAAGTACCGCAACCATCGCCGGAACCGCCATATTTGGCCCAGCGCACCTGAAGCGACGGCCGCGCGCTGTGCATTTTAATCAGAATAAAATAGGTTTTGTGAATTGTGCGTGCTTTTAGAGCAGTTAATGAAGCATACCGTTGTTCACTTGCTAATTAGGCAATAAAAGGCTGTAATTATTAAGTCGGAAGCCTTTCTAGGCTCATGGAACGAAAATCGGCCCGCGGCTGTGTGAATGATGTGTCAGTCCTGCGTTAGAAGCGTGTAATTAGAGAAATTTGACCTTGGCCGATATGGGCCAAAACCTTTGTCCAACCGAATTTCACTACCGCGGACACAATGGTGACTTCCAAATTTGGCTCCAGCCACTCCCACATTTGGCCCACCCGCCACCGAAATTTGACTTCCACCAATTTGCGCCAAAATCGATGTCCAACCTAATTCGACTACAGCGAACACGATGACGACCTCCAAATTTGGTCTGGGCCACTCCCAAATTTGGCGCTCACCCCCGAAAATATGAGTTCAGCTGGTTTGGACCAAAATCGATGTCCAACCTAATTCGACTGCGGGGAACACGATGGTGACCTCCAAATATCAAAAACATTAATTCAGAAGTAGCCTTGAGGAGATTTAAGAAGAGGCATGCGACACTTATCTCGTGATATAGGGAAAAAAATGGCCGACGAGCCCTCACAGACCATTCACCGCTGGGCGCAGGTTACGTTGCAGAAGTGCGGATGAAAGAGCATGCATGTCAAAAAGGAACTAGAAAAATCAAGAACGAGAGAAAGTGATTGTAGCGGAAGTTCTCAGTCAGCAAGGCGGAAATTTGGGGCAGTCGGTAAGTATGTCATTTTTGCTCACAGCGCACCAAGAACGGGACACGAGACGAAAGACTAACACAAACAAGCGCTGACTATCAGCTCGTTTTTTATTGAAGAACGAGAGGCGTATATATACAGAGAATGAATGACTGAAAAGACCAGTTCATAGTCAGCGCTTGTTTGTGTTAGTCTTTCGTCTCGTGTCCCGTTCTTGTTGCGGTGTGAGCAAAAATGATACTCCCAGTCAGTCTTCATGGCGTGCTAATGGCTGTGTGCCAAAAAGCTTCTGTTTCCTGCCAAACACAATAACAGCTGACCCGGCACAATTTCTGTGCTTGTTCACTTTTTCTGGGAATCACATATCAGGCAACGTAAATAGTCACATAAACTACAGTTGCAAATATTAAGAGAAGCGCTTACCTCACAGAGGCGAGTATTGTTCTTTAGAACAAATTTCTCCCGCCGGATTCTGTGGAGCCATATAGCTCTTCGCTTGCAGTCTTTTTTCCGCTGGAAATGGCAAACAGCGTTTTGCCCGTTTCTCGCCGATTGCTGCACCCAAAAGCGCAGCACCCAGGCATTCTTCAATGTCTTTACGCAGGCATCAAATGCACAAGCGTCACTACACGACTGGAAATGCTGTGCACGCTTATCTCGGCCCATAAGAGCAAGTGCTACGTAATGCTCTGGACGATCTGTGCGCCGGCGGCCCCGAGAAAGAAGCGAGCGGACCATTTATGGCGGGGAGTGACACGTCACCGCGGAGAACGAATCGTGAGCGCGCGCGCGCTGGCCCGCCGGCGCGATGGCGAGAAAAAACGAATGCGGTACTTTTCCCGTTCCAGTAACTTTAGGTTCGACTGCTTGCGTCATGCTTGCTAACGGTCGCGCGGTGCTGGAGTTATCTCTCCTACTTCTATACTACAGACCTACACCCCGCGTCTGTCAGATTCCTGCTTCGTACCCCTTCTTGCGTAGCTCTCGAATCATCCGCGGCGCAGCGCTTTTTCCAACGACAATCGGCTGGAGCAGCAGCTTTGCTCGCCGTTTGCAGAGGTGGGCTCAGGCGTTCGCTCCGCCTAACACTTGAGGATGCTGTTCCTTGCCAGACGAATAGAGCGTTGTAAGTTGTTACGTTTGTTCGTTTCGTGGCACCATGATTAACGAAGATTGTTTGGCGCGGATAAATGGTGTGGTCCGCGATGATGACGAGGTGTCCTGCCAGCAGCACTAAAATGGCACCAGTTAATTACGGCAAGCAGGGCTGCTGCTTTCAGTTTTGAGCAAAATGTGGAAAATTTTAGGCTCGTTTGTAAAAAAGAAGGGAAGGTTCACGTGCATTTATCTTCATATATTTACAACTCTTTACAGCAATAGAATATACAATACTTTGCATGTGTCCGCAGCTATATACATTACAACTCTGTGTTTATAGCCATTTAGATTTCTAGAATTTGTGTATTTTCTTGTACTGGACACTTATTTACAGACATAAGCAATGTGCACTGTAGCGCAACCACATTTCTACGCTCGAGGAGGACAAATCATTTCGTGCGCGAGCGGAACAGTGAACGAAACAAACCACACCTAACGCCCGTCTGGACAACCAGGTCTTACGCCCTCGTGCGTTTGATCATCCTCTCCTGCGGCCTGAAGCGACAACGACGGTAAAATAAACGCTGATGCTGCGCCGAACAAACGCTGCTTTGTGGTTCGGCCTTTACGGTGACTGCGCCTGAAGACGTGTTCAAGAGGACTTGATTTCGATTTTGTCTGCCTCCTTTTCTTCAAGCGCTTTTTTTTAGTTTTGCATCGTTTTACTATCGCCTGGTTGTAGTCAAGACCAGGCAGAACCAGGCAGGAACACCAGGCAGCTGCTGTGCCGTGCATTTGCGTCTGAAGTTCTTTTCGCTTCTTAAAACAATCGTAGCTGCACTCTGCCACGCACAGAGAAAATTCTTTACCTAGTTGTCGTAACGATGACAGCTTAGTCTGCAAAAATTAGAGCTACGACTTGAAAGCTACTGCTACTGTGCAGTTTCGAAAAATGCCTTCTCGGGAAGATATATCGCTCCTTCTTTATTTCATTCTTCCATTTTCTCTACTCAACATAATTGAATCTAAAATCAATAGAGTAAAACGTATTACTAACTACCTTTACCCTCTGATTTCATATTTATGCCAAGCAGTTTCAGTACCTCTCCCGGAATGTTTCAGCGTTGTAGCTAAAAGACAAACATGGTTCAAACAAGTCGCCACAGCTTTTCTTTAAATCCCAATACCACTGCACCGCACTCTCTGTGGCTCCTTTTAAAACCAGCGCCTGCAACGGCTCCGCGGTGAGCAGCGCCACAAATGGCGTGCTCTATGACCTGACAGGCAGCCTGATTACTATGAGGGATGCACAGCGCCGCCACATGAAGAAAGAGAGAACGTTTAAAAAATTGTCCTTGTCCGCTGTCCATCGCCTGGCGCCACTAAAATGGCACTCTCCCTCAAAGGCATACGCAGGCGCGAAAGCCAGCCGACGGGGGAGAGCATGAAAGGTGGATAGGAGAGGGTGTTAGGCGGTCGGATCGGCCGTACTCGGCAGGCATTAGACAGTTTTAGCTGTGCGTACGCAACGGCTTAGCGTACGCAAGGATTTTGAGGGGAAGGTAGTGCGCATGCGCAGAACGCAAGCGCAAGCCCTGCGTCTTGCGTGCGCACGCTAGCCATCGGACTTTGCGTTGCGGCGCTTGCGTGGCTTGCGTACGCTAACGTTGACAAGATGGCGGCGCCCAGCTCGCCCGCTTCGGAATAAATACATGTCGCCGCTGGATTCTTCGACGCAATAGCTAGCTCAAATGGTAGCGGTTCGCTTTTATTTCGCCTACTCTTGCCCACACGTAGCGCTATAAGCGATAACTAACCACTGTTTTTCAGATAATTTGGCGATTTTCAAGCTCCTAGGCCTAACTGAATGCAGTATGTTTTCCTCGTAGCAACGACACCTGGCGGAGCAGTTTTTTAGTTAGCCAGCTCTTACATTTTCTTCGGTTTGCATAGTTTTTCTTCTTGGAACAAGAAGAGGCTGCCAATGCACTCACACTAGTTATAAGTAATCACGGATGAAATTTTCTTCACGCGAGCGTTGATGTGCTTTGACGTCTTGTCACTAGATGGCGCTACGTGCGCCTGAGGGACGCTACGGCTCGGCCAGCTAAAACTATACTTCGGAGCGGACTGCGTAACGCACGCAGCGCCGTAGCGCTCTGCGTACGCACAGCTAAAACTGTCAATGGTAAAAATAGAGGCGCTGGAGCGGCGTGCGGCGAAGGAAGCGCCCGAAGCGCCTGTGGGGTCTCAGCTCTCAGCCCCAACTCGATGGACACATCCTACACGTACCGGCGGAGCACCTACGTGCACGGGCGTACGCTGGATCCTGTCTGCGCATGCGCAAAGCGCGACGCGCGCGCAGGCGCGAGCAGGGCGCAGATATCTGTACGTGCCAGATATCCGCGCCTGAGCGCGCGCGCTTCCGAAGCGGGGTCCGGTTTACAACAATAGGGAGCCAAACCTAGTTTGGCGCGCGACGACAGCGCCGTGCTCCTCCCGTAGCGGCGGAATTCTGAAGCTTTGATTGGGCACGACTAGAGTCACTAAATACTTAGAGTACGGGCACTCTTTTCTCCTATTGTTCTGTGCCGCCGCCACGATCATTGGTCAGTTTGCATCACGTGATATTTGTTTACACTGCGACGGTTCGTGGGGGCTGCCATTTTGTGGCTTATGCGTTTTCAGTCGGGCAACTGTGGTAGTCCTAGTGCTGCGACGCTGCGAGTGCTGCCGGTGACCGACTCAGTGACCAGGGATTCCGCGCCTCGCAGCATTTCAGCTGCACAAGAGCATACGAGGATGCCGTTTTGCTGCGTTGTTGGCTGTTTCAACTCGCAGAATGATGGAAAACGCTTCATGCGCTTTCCTCCATGCCGTACGGCTACAATCCCCGCCGCAGCGCAGGGTGGCTAACAGCGTTGTTTACAAAATGGCCGGGCCAAAGTTAGCGGCGAGGTCGCCGAGGCGGCAATCTGGCAACAATTATAAACAACAAAATGGCCGCCTCTGCTTACCGCCGTGCTGCAGTGACGGTACTCTAAGTCTTTATTTAGTGACTCTAGGCACGACGGCTCCGGGGTGCTCTGACTGGCCGTGTTCGCGTGCTGCGCGCGATTTCTCCCTCCGCGTGCTCCTCGTGCCCAGTCTCCTCGCGGGCGCGGCGGATGCGAGCGCAGCCTGACGACTGCACAGTGCGCCGTTTATGTCCATCGCTGGGCAGTTTTTACGCGGTGATCGAAGTGGCACCGTGGTTGCATAAAGGTGGGGAAGCGTCTTGCTTGACTTGTGGGCTTCTATGGAATGACGCATTTGCTTACTGACGTGTGTGCTGTCAACAGAAATTACCCAGGTGGCAGGAATCGTTCAATGCGAAGTACCGGTGCATTATCGCGTGCTGCAGTACTGATTAAAAATAGTACTACATATCCATCACCGGCGGCAACAGGAGAGAGCTCTGGCGGGCACTTAATATATGTGCACTTACTCGGCCGACACCATGTAAAGTGGCAGCGCATACAACTGCGTAGGCGATAATGCGATACAGCGCGAATAAAGACGGGGACGAAGCGAGACAAGACACCACAGCGCTGTGGTGTCTCGCTTCGTCCCCGTCTTTATTCGCGCTGTATCGCATTATGGAAAATTACCAACTAGCCCGATCTGCCACTCTTGCGTAGGCGAGATGGCAGACACGATTCCACATGTGAACTAACCTTGTGTCTCTGTCGTACACACGAGTAGCAGTGTGCCTCTGCAAATTACACTGTAGCTAGACAATTGTTGTCCGTAACGCGTTACAAGTAACGGCGTGACCGGTAACGCATTACATTTTTCGGTAAATTAGTAACGTAGTCGTTACCAATTCGGAACTGTAACGGGTAACGTACTTACGTTAACATTTTTCGGTAACTGAAGGTGCCACGTTACTAGTTACTTTTTGTTCCAGTTGTGACCCACTCCGCCCAATTTTTTAGAAAAAAAGCGCAGAGCACCTAAAGTGATGTAAATAAACAAAATATACAGGTGCTCTCGACAACCCGTGTTGGGGTTCGCATGCATGCTAGAAAGCAGCTGCCCTTGACAACGCACCCTACTAAAAAAGACGGAATAGCCATTAAGCACAAAACACCTGCACGAACACGCGTTCACACACTTGCCTTCACCTACCTCCTCTTCCTAAAACACTCACACACACACAACTTTCTACAGAGTGGAAGCATGCTGATCATTTCGGAACATCACATTTTTCAGAATTACTCTAAATTTGTTGAGAGTTCAGCGATGTTTTCTTTGTGAAGTTAGAATTGATGATGGAGTGTCATTTTGAGTCTAATGCCACATCCATAAGATGGCTTCATCATGTAATACACAGTTAGAATCGAACACATGTAACTCTACAGGCATCTTTAGGCTACTATAACATTGCTAAGCTCCTGCACATTTGTGCAAAGTATTCTCGTTAAATCAGGATATCGCGTAAAACCGTTGTTTAGGCTAGTTGTTATTTGGGAAATGTGAGCTTTATAAAATTGTTATCGTAAGTTCTTAAGGTGACGAAAACTTAGCATTTATGGCGATGAAGTAACGGCAAAGTAACGTAGGGTACTTTTTTTCGGTAACGATTACGCGCTACCTTTTTTGTAGGTAACGTAGGGCGGTAACGCGCTCCTTTTCTTAACGTAACCAGTAACGTATTTAGTTACCTTTTTTCGGTAACGCCTACAACACTGAGCTTGACCTCGGGCGGCCGCGCAATAGTGTTATGTGCCCCGTCGATGCGCATCACAACTGAGTTGTGCCAGCGGTTTGTGAGTTTAACGTCCTAATTCTGTATGTAGATTGTGCGCAAAGACGTTTCTGAAGGGCTCCGTAATAACAGGTATTATTTTTAGATATCCTTATGGTAAATACGCCATATGCTGTAAATACGATCATATGGCAGAAGTGGCTAAGCAAGCGCGACACCGGTAGGAACGGCAATGCGTTACCATATTGGTCGCATCAGCCGCACGCCCATGCTAACACTCTCAAAGCTCAACAGAATGGGATTCATTAATGCGCACCTATATTGCGAAATACGCTTTCGTATTTCGCACAAATCTAAACGCGGCGCGATTTGATCTGTGACACTGGGGTGAGCAGCATAGCGCCAAATCCATTGAAACACAGCGTGAAGGGAAAAGAAAAAGGTGGCAGAAACATGTCACCAGCACGCACGGCGGAAGCAAGCAGATCGAGCCGAGCTAGCACTATTTGAAGACACGAAGAAAAAAAAACGCGAAACGTATTCGGGCCGCAGCTTCGTTGGAAGTTAGGCTAAATTTCAGTTTTCACTTCGTACACCACGTGGTTATGCGCTCTGGGCACAAAACTAGGGCGTGACGAAAGCAGCGCCCTTTTGGACTGTTTGCTTGACGCCGCGCACACGAGCTGCTCCCTCTCTAAACCACGAAAGCGCGCGCAAAATTTTCGTAACAGTGCCAAAGCGTGCGGAAAACCCTCGAGCGGGCGCGCTCTTCTCTCACAACGGCGATCATGCACGAGCGGAGAGCATAGCGCGCGCGAAGCAAGCTCCTCTCTCAACAGCGCCGAAGCGCGAGCCGGAAAGAACGAGTGCGCGCGCGCGAAACTCGGTTCTTCACGTGCGGGCCAGGCAACGCACACAAGTCAGTGGCGAAGCTCGTCGTCCCTCCCGGAGAAGTCGCTCGGAGAGGGCGCT